>CM044102.1:2625672-2677402 GCA_024174645.1 Lemna minuta | reverse complement strand
CCGGACTTCTCTCTTTTCTTTACATTCCTCCCCTTCTCCCCTTCTCGACCTATCTTCGCACTTTCTCCCTCTTATTCTAATTCTCTCTCTCTAATCTCTCTCTCTCCCAATCTTTATCCCAACTTCTCATCTCATTCTCTATTTCTTTTTCCCTTCTCGCTTCTTTTCTTTATACATAGTTTAGACTTCCTTAGTTATTCATTCTAATACTTTTCTGTATTCTGAATTTAGGATCCTTGTATCTGTAGGTTCACCTCAATCATCTATCAAAATTCCTTCCTCTCATGGTCAACTCGAAGAGTTGACCACTAATCCATCATTTATCCTCATCTCTACTTCTATTTATTGATATTTTCATGCCCAAGAATCCATGTGGATCGACCTAGAAAGCTATACGCCTTCATTAGCCCCATCCGGACTTAGTTTTCTTGAATATAAATAGTAAATTTGTCAGGCTTAAAAACACGACGACTTTAAGCTTATCAGCGCTACAAGGAGCGTCGGATCGGCGGCGCATCGGAAGATCCATGCGTCGATCGCGTGGACACGAACCACCCGATCTGATCAGACCACGTGCGTTTTAAAAATGTTATAACGACTACGATTGAAGGAATGTGGCAGCATCACACGCGCCGATCGGATGGACGCGTGGACCACCGAAGAGATCAAACGCACGTGCCTTAATTAAGTCGTTATAACGGACGAGATTTAATCTCCCCGAAAGCATCTCGGCCGTTCGATCGCGATCCAAGGGGCGATATTCAAGCGTTTTTATAACGCCTATCAACGCGAGATCATCCAGACCTTTGATCCAGATCCGACCGCTACGATATTTTCTGAAACGGTCCATCATGGATGTTTCATCGTAACTGTCGATCGAAACGATCGGACGGTTACGCCCAAATTTCCTTTAAATTGACTTGTTCTTCGTCGATGTATGTATTGGAGTTGGATTTCAATCAAATTGACTTGTCTAGACACCGATCCTCTCGTTTCTCTTGATTCCATCCTCTTCCTCTCTCAATTTCGCATACATGGAGGGGTTGAAATCAAGATTTGGTGGACAATCGAAGGACAAATCCCAGCTTGAAGCCCGTCCTGACGTTCTTGGCGTTTTTCACGATTAATCGGTTTAATCGCGACGATTTGATCGCTAAACCGGTTTAGTGGAAGCGGTTTTCCTTAGATTATCTTCCTATTATGTTTAATTTTCGTTTAGATTAGGTTTTAGATTTTAATTTCATCAAATTTAGCTCAAAATCACGATTTTAACGTCCAAAAACTTTCTCTCCACTTCAAATTTCGATTTCTCCGCGAAATCAAGTCCAAAATTCGATGATTCTTGATTCCGTCGATTCGTTTTGAAGTTATCTTTCTAAATCCACCATTTTCCCTTAATTTCTCACCTCAATTCATCGTCTAATTTGACCAATTTCCAAAAGATACCTCAAAAATAGCTTTAATTCCCTGTGGATTCGACCCTTATTTACCATTATACCCCTCAATTCACTCTTAATTCCCCAAATTGGTAAGTTTCGGATTGATTTTTGACATGAGCTTATGTGAAATCGACGACCTCACGGTCTCGTCTCGTCAAGCACGTGCGCGATTGATCTCTCTCTCCATCCGACGATCCACATCGCACCACGCAGCCTACGATCAAAGAAATCAAAGAAAGTTTTTGTCCCACACGAAAGAAATTTAATGAAACCATCGGGTATATAATGTATGCCATATTATGTGGTTAATAATCTGTCTTCCGATAATCGGAAGACCTATATATATGTTATTAAATACTATATAGTAAATATAAATAATGCGTCCACGTCACATTCACGCCACGCAGGCAGGCACGCGTGTCCACGTGGCAGAGCCACGTGGCCTTGCTTGCCACATCGCATCCACGTGGGCTCACGCGTAAGATACCCCATTTTTGCACTTTTTTTATTGATTTAAACATTGAAAAATCGAAATAAAAGTTAAATAAAATCAGAAAAATTCTAGAAAATTCTATAAAATTGTAAAAATCATAACTTTCAAAATACAACTCCAAATTAATTCAAATTTAATTTTTTTGGATTCAAAATTGGATAATCTATCATTATAAAAAGTCAAATTATTAAAATAATAATAGAATAAATTTTAATTAATTTTATACATTTATAAATTATATAAAATAAATTTATATAAATACATAAATGTTAATAAATATCTTTTCTCTCATATTTTGATCCTCAAAACATGATAATGATCTTAAATATAATTATGATTAAAGATTGTAATGTGTAATTATTTATAATAATCCATAATTTGGTGTATTTTTAGATCATAACATGAATTTACACAAAATGATAGAAATATACTTAAAATATGATAACATGCATATATTTGGAATAATTAATGCCTTTAATTGCATTAATAATCATGTAGTTAATGTAAAAATAGCATGTTATCAAGCCTATATATAGGCACTCCTAGAGGGACCCTATTATCATTTGAGCATTCCTTTCTTCTTCCAAAGAGTTGTAAGTGTGTTTTTTAGAGTTTTAGTGCATTTCTTCCATTCTTTCTAATTGTTCATCTTGCTTGAGTGTGCCCATCATCTTTTGGAGTGATCCTTGAGGTGATCAGCAGCCAACACATTAAGTGTCACATTTTGAAAGGGATCAGGTGGACGAGGGTAGTAGACTCTCCACAGATACTTTCGCAAAAGCATCGCCTCCGTGGACTTGTCCATTGAAGGGTAAGAACAAAAAGCAGCAGAAGACGGAGAAGGTGAGGGAAATCAAGAATGCCATTGCCACGGCTCAAGGACCACAGAAGGAAATTGATAGGCTTATCAGCTTGAATTTCATACAAGGTGAAAACGATGTTCTCCAACAAAATGGTCCAAACTGGATGGGATTTAGAGCATGTAGGTAAGATTCTGCTCTTCCTGTACTAGTCTGTATTCATTAACTATTGAAGTTCCGTGATCCGTAGGTAAGCAAAAAGGATAATGTAGATTCTAAAGAAGAGCGACAAGGATAGCTTGCATTTTCATCTCGGCAATTATACCTTCTTCAGTATATTTGCTCATGCCCCATCACAAGTAGCGTTTAATATCTACCACATCCCCAGCAATTGATTTTCCAATAAGCTTTCACAATTTTATACATTCTCTTCTCCCTTTTTCTCTCTCTCTCTCTCCTCTCTCTACTTATACAAATGTCTTTCTTCCTGAGCATGTTCTGCCTACGTAGAATTCGATCAATAAAATGAAAGCTCAGAGCCGTAAAACACAAGATTCTTTCATAATTCCGTCGGCATATTCAATGTTTAAAACGATCATTTGGATTCAAGCAGCTACCTGGCATGGTCCTCTTCATGAAAAATTATGACATCCGACCTAAGGCATCATTTGGAATGAATAGTCGGGCCACGTCGCAAGTTTGTTGCGGCAGCTATGCTGTCATGTCTACTCGTCATAAATTTTCTGGATTACTACAAAAGGAAGATAATCTCGACGGCGGAGCTTTGATATCGTTAAATTATCCGCGGTAATAAAAAATCCCACTGACAAGGATGAAGTGATCGAGAGCCAAAGTCTCGCCAATAGATTTCAATCTCCCCACTCAAGAATTCGATGTTTACAGAAGATTTAAGATGGACAATCAGGAAAACTGTCATTTTGAATACATTATTATTCTTAGAATCATATGCCGAAGAAATTTAATACTTAGCAAGCCTTGCGCTTATTACTCTTCGTAGATGCCAAGGAAATCAAGTCTGCTTCATTGATTTCAATCGAATACTATTCTTATTGGATAATCCATGTGGTTGGGGAACTTTATTAGAATCCATTTGCCTGATTGAGCAAATACATTTACCTTTGAAGTTAACTTGATTTTTCAAATGGTCTCTTTGGGCTTTTAATCTTTCTTTTAAGACGTTAGTATCGAATGCTTTAAATTAAATCAAGTTGTCTCGGTTATGATGTTTGAATATTTGATGCAAGACTCTTTGTTTTGCTCACGAGGTTCAGGTTTTCATTTTCAGATCTGATAGTAGTATCACCGAATCAGCATCTGATTATGACGAATTTATCACGATAGTATAAGAGCGGACTTGAAAATCCAGTCTCCTCTTTGATGCTTGGAGGTGAATACAGTTAGCTGCTAGCCCTTGCCGCGAAGCCAATCCTCTTTAGAACATTGTCGTAGGTGACCTCCGCAGTCTTCTGCTGAACATTGCCGATGAACCCAATTTTGATCGAGGACGAAAAAAATGCTCAGAAAAACAAACCTATCGAGAAGAAAAAAATGGTGGTACCGATCCATGTGCCTTCTGCTTTTTTGTAATTGCCAAGGTAGCGAAACTTTTTAAAAATTAAAATAGAGCTATAAACGATTGGGAAGGAGGTGAGGGAGCTGATCCAAGTCGTTGGATCACGATCCTATGATATCAATAAATGACCCACGGGACTCTAATTGTGAGCATCTACATGGATGAATTATAACGGTGAGGATTAGCCGATGGAGGAGCGGCAGGACCCATAGTCGTTATTACAGTTTGTTCTTGTGTTCTTTTGTTTTTTTTAAATACCAATGATTGTTCGGTAGAAGAGAAGTGAAGTGAATTTTGTTTCTTGGGTTGTTCATTCAATTTCTCAATACGTGAGTGAGCATTTGAGTGAATCCTGTCCTCGATCAAGTGAATTTGTGCTTACAAGTGGTATCAGAGCGGTAGATCGTGGAGAGAAACCTGAGAAGATGCCGAGAAGAGGGGAGACTTTGATTCAAAGTGAGAGATTATCGACCGATGAATCGACCAAGAATGTAGAGGTGATCGTTCCGACACCTTTGACGCAGCTTTCGGCGACAAATTACCGTCACATGGCAATGAGGATGGAGGTCCATCTTGATGCTCAAGGATTGTGGGAAGCCGTAACCGGAACCAAGACGAACAGGTAGAAGGATCGTCTTGCCTTGTCTGCCATGTTAGCGGCAATTCCGGAATCATCAGGTGTCCAACTTGATATCAAGAAATCAGAAAAAGTTAATTGGGAGATAATTCAATCTTTCCATGTGGGGATAGATCGTCTCACCCAATCAAGAGCTCAGGGATTAAGAAGGGAATTTGAAAACTTGTCAATGAAAAAAACCGACAAGGTTAGTGACTTTACTGATAGATTCTCAAGAATCGTATTTGAGTTACAACAACTTGGTGAGAGGCTTGCTGACAAAGATGTGCTGGGATTTGAGGCTCAAAAAGCTATCCAAATCTTTGTCCAAAATAATGATTGCAGCAGAAGGTGTTGAATCAAAACATTCAACATCGTGGAAGCACCAAGAATGGATGATCTTATCATCCATTCTAGGTGATCCTATCATCTAGTATAGAATAAAATTCATACTTGGATCATTTGAAAGAGTTCTTCAACTGTTCAAGCGTCCGGCCTCTAACGGTATCCACACAGTCTCCAGACGATCGGATCTCATCTTGAACACTCGTCACCACGAGAGGAAGAGAAGAGGGAGGAGAAGTTCTACTAGGCTTGCATGGGCACCTCTATTATGGTCGTTCTCTCCCTATTTATAGATTTTGAGAATGTGAAATTTTTACAAAAACCTTTATTATTATGTCTATATCCACCGACAACCATTGACCTTATGTGTGTGACCCTCTAGGTTCATATATCTCGCCAGTTAATAACTCTATCAACCCAATAACACTTATTGGTCCTTGTTATTAATTAACTATATCAACATATGGATTAATTGAATAAGGATCGATTTAACCCAATCGACAGGTTGAGTTGCCAGCCCGGTCGGTGCCAAGCTACACGACGTGCTCTAGGAGATATGGAATATATTAGAACTCTTTCATGGAACCCTGCCATCAGTGGTTACCGTGTACGTATAATCCTTCATCCACACGAGACTCATGAATGACTTAGGGTATGGTTAATTGTCAAACCCTAATCCGTCACTCAATTTAGTACTGATGCGAGTAGGAAATCATTGAGAACAACTTCTCTAATATTTCCGCTACCTTGGCCAAGGATTTAACCGCATCTCATTCCTTGAGTTGATCTCCTCATATACCGAGGGTGGATGATCCCATCTTGACCACACAATCATCTCCGTGGACTTCATGTCGTATCCAATATATGACGTTTTAGATATCCCGTGACTAGGGATTCGTAAGTCATAATCAAAACCAAATCATCCATCCACAAGATGTCTTTGGTGTCTCAAGTCAAAGGACCACATACACAATCATGACATGAATCAACCTGATTGACAATTAGGTATATTACCATTCAGGGATTCATACGGATCAATTCAGTGAACTCTTTCACCAAAGAGCACTGATAACATGCAATCTTAACATGATAAAACACGATTATTAATGCAATTTAAGGCATAAAACATTATATTTATGCGCATGTTATCATACTTTGAGTGCATTTCTATCATTCTATGCAATTTTATGTTATAATCTCAAAATGTATTAATTTATGGTTAATTATGACGAATTAAAGATTAAAGATTTTATAACCCATCTTTACTTGAGATTATAAATGGTTTTTATAGTTAAATAATAAGAGAAATCATTTTTATAAACATTCATTTAATTTTCTAAAGTTAAAATCTTAAAGAAATGGATGTATTTTTGAAATAAGAATTAAAGCTCTTGTTATTTAAATATTTTGACTTTTGAGAATGATAAATAATTAAATTTCAGATCAAATGAAAGAAATTTGGATTAATTTGGAGTTGTATTTTAAAAGATATGATTTTTACAATTTTTAGGGATTTTTCTGGATTTTTCCTGATTTTTCCGATTTAATTTCGATTTAAAAAAATGTTTAAAATAAATAATTAAAGGGCAAAAAGCGTGCGGGTCCCACGCGGGTGCGACGTGGCACGCAAGGCCACGTGGCAGAGCCACGCGGACCTAAGCAGCGCGCCTACGTGGCGCGTAATATATCTATAGTTTATTATTATTACATATATAAGAAAATGGTTCTTCAGCCTTCCCTAGATGGGAAGGGTATTAACCCTTTAAACCGTTGGGTCTTATAAACCCGACGGTTTTCAAAAATTATTACCGTGTGGGACTAATCCACACGTCTTACCTATTTCAGGTGACGTGGCGCGAGGAGGAGCGTCGGATCAACGGCGCGCGTCGATCTCACGCGTCGATCGCGTAGAGGAGGGTCCACCAGATGATCAATCAAGCACGTGCGCTATAGAAGAGTTATAACGGATGGATCTTACGCAACGTGGCGAGACGAGGGGCATTGGATCAAAATCGCGATGCAGACCGTGCGTTGATGCGGTGGACACGAGGTCCACCCAATCTTCAATCAACGCACGTGTTATAAAAACAACTTAAGTGAAGCGTTGCGATTGATCTCGACCGTTCATCTGCCGAGTTATAACGGTCAGGATCGATGGCGATCGGTGGACTTCTCAAATCATCAGAACGCATCCTGAACGCTCGATGAAGATCCGACGGACGCCGTTTCGTGCATTTTATAACGCCTCCACACGTGGCCTCATCTCACGCGTCAGATCGCGATCGGACGGCCAGAATTTATCCGTAACGTTTCACTAAAGAGGCGGTTTCATCACGACCGTTGATCGAGCTTAAATGCACCGATCGAACGGCTCTCCCTATTTTGCCATATAAATAGACGAGTTCTCCGTCGTTTGTACTCATTCTCGAGGGATTTCGCCTAATCAGCATATCAAAACTATTCCTCTCTTGAATCTCTCACTTGTAATCGCTTCTAGACTCAATTTCGCATCCACGGCGTGTTTATAAGTGAGATTTCATCGATCGTGCGAGGAGAATTTGTCTCTTGAACTCCGATGTTCACGTTTGAATTCGCGGAATGAAGAGCCCGTCGATCCGGCGATAAATTGGATCGATTTGATCGTTATCTCGGGTTAGAAAACAAGTTTATCCTCTTATCTATCGTCATGTATCATCAATTTTAGGTTTAGGATTTCAATTCAAGTCTAATTTCATTTTAATTTCAATTTGTGTTCTTCGCGATTCCGAAAATTTCTTCCCACTTCCATCTTTGATTTCTCCGTGATTACTAATCCAAATGGAGCGATTTTTGATTCCACGGATAGATCTTTGAGTTATCTTTCTAAAAACACCATTTTCCCTAATTTCTCACCTCAATTCATCGTCCAATTTGACTAAATTCTAAAAGATATCTCGAAAATACCTAAATTCCCTGTGGATTCGACCCTTATTTACCATTATACCCCTTAATTCTCTCTTAATTCCCCAAATTGGTAAGTTAGGCTTTATTTTTGACGTGATACCGCGTGAAATCGATGACCTCGCGGACTCCTCTCGTCAAATGGCGCCGTTGCCGGGGAATTTAAGGCATAATTTTGAGGTAATTCGTCAATTTTGACTTGGTCAACATCGGATTTTTCTTTTTATTTGTTGAAATTAACTCGCATTGATCATAATTTGAGTGATCCGAAGTGAATTCTATCTTCGTGATCCTTAATTCGACGAGAATAAGTGAATTCGACCCCTTCTCTACGGACTACGGGCGATCATTTTTCAAAATCGCGTTGAGAAATTATAAACACTCACGGATACCGACACCCAGGTATGATCTTTGCCGTTATTTGATAGTTATTAGTATATAATTATTTTCATGGATTGTCATTCATTTAGAAAACATTTTTTAATGCTTTCCGAAGATGAAATTTATCTTAAATGATCCTCAACTCGATGCCATCTTGAGTAATTTTCCCTTTTCTAAGTATTACAGTCGATTGCTCACATGTATCATTTTGAGAGGGCCAAGCTCTCACGGAATCACGCATGACTTGTTTTTCTAAATCATTGTTGAAATTTTTATCTTTATTGAAATTCACGATTCTATACGAAAAAGCCTATTGTACTAGGGTTATTTAGAGTTTCTCGTCGTCCTAGGCCGCATCGAAGCCATGCTCTGCGTAGACCTAGGCCATGATAGATTCGAAGTGATCTGAATTTCAACCGCTCTATCGATAGAAAAATTTTCTTGAAAAAAATATATCTATATCTCTATATTTATATCTATAATATAATATATCTATAATATATTATCTCCACTAATTTGTGATTACATGAATCTGATATGATGGTATGATTTGAATTTCATGCATAAAATTCTTAATTTCACTTTCAAACCATGGAGTATAATGCGTTATTATTCATAATAAGGATAATTATGGTTTGGATCTTGAGAAATTTTCTTATCATGCATCAAGTTTTTTTATTCATAATAATCACATCAATTTTTGGAGAATATGAGCTTAAACGAGTATGGCTGAAGACGGTAAACTTAGCGCTTATTGGGAGCCAGCCCTAAAGTTATCATTTTTGTGTTTTTCCTTTAGTTTTTCTTAGAATAAATACATTGGCGAAGAACTATATTATGAAGGGTGCGCACGCACGAGAAATCTCGTGAACAAGATTTTTCTAAACCCTTTTCTCCTTACCACATTTTATTATCATTTTCATGCCATGATCATTATTATTGCTATCTTTCATCATGAGCATAATAATTTCATTGAGGACAATGAAGAGTTTAAGTTGGGGGGTGAGGACTTAGAAAAATTCAACAATTTTTCAAAATTATTAAAAATCTAAATTCTAAAAACTCTTATTTTCCAAATTTTTACCACTCTTCTCCACCTTAGAAGTCTTTAAAGCTTGAGATCTTATCTACTAGAGATGTAGAAATGAGGGCCTAATAGCCCATATGATTACATTTTGAGTAATAAAACCAAGTGATCTAGATAAACCATGGGAATATTCATAATGGTTGACTTCTTTGGGGTTGGGTATCTAACAAGGCACCGAGGAAAAATGAGTAATCAGAAGCTTTGAAGTGCTATGGATTTTAAATGGAGAGATTTTGAGTGAAGTTCAAGCAAAATTCTTATCCCCTACCTTACATCAGCCGAACCTACTTAGTGTGGGAATTTCTCGATACCGGACTTTCCCTTAAAAGAGTGCAATGATCCATCATTTTTTGAAATACCTATCTTTCCCTGATACACATTTAGTTTATCTCTTCCAAAGCAGTCAATTATTTACACCACTTTGTTTTTAAACCTCACTTATGATAATCACACTCCCAAGTGACTCACACATCCATCATATCTCCTCCACATTCCTCTCACATGTACACATTCCTTCAAACATTACACTTCACATTTTGGCAAACTCACTTCAAACCTCCACAAAACAACTCCTTCATATCCTTATTTCATGTAAACTCTTTTGAAATTTTGAAGTATGTTACAAAAGCAAAACAAAAGAGAAAAAGAAAAAGGCAAGGAAAAAGGAAGGAAAAGAAAGAAAAAGAGAGAAATAGAAGAAGTGAAAAGAAGGAGAATAAGTTAGAGGAATATCTTCTCTTCTCAACACCACCACCTCTACCATTTCCATCTATCCCCACCATCCATTACCATCCACATCATTTGGGAGCTAAAATTATCATAAGTGGTACCACCTTTGCTTTATTAATCCATTTTGTTTACACACATATTTGCTTTTAACCACATCATTCCTTTAGATATAGTGTCTTTAAATTTCATTCAACCACCTCAAACGCTGCATTCAAAGATAGGAATACCTTTGCAATCGCACTCTTTTTAGGAGGAAGGAAAGTTGAAGGGAATTCTAATACATTAAGTAGCCTCCATTTTGAGGGAAGGAGTGATGAAACTATGGAGAGGGTAAGGATTACATCTGCTCATGAGAGTGTGAGGATCTTTTCATCCACATAGCATTAAACCCTAGATATGCTCACCTCGATCACAATTGAGAATTAGACTCGAGCATCAGCCGATGAGCACTACCCTAATATGCACTAAAGAAGTCAACCTAGAAATGGAATCTAGATCACTATGGTCCACACTATGAGGAAGAGTAATCATACTTATATACATTTCACCTCTCTAGTAGTAGGATTGAGAAGTAGAAAGGACTTTCTAGGGAGATTCTATAGGAAATTGCTAAGAGACTAGAAATTATTTAAGAGTGGGGGTGTGATAACATGCAATCTTAACATGATAAAACATGATTATTAATGCAATTTAAGGCATAAAACATTACATTTATGCGCATGTTATCATACTTTGAGTGCATTTCTATCATTCTATGCAATTTTATGTTATAATGTCAAAATGCATTAATTTAGGGTTAATTATGACGAATTAAAGATTAAAGATTTTATAACCCATCTTTGCTTGAGATTATAAATCGTTTTTAAAGTTAAATAATAAGAGAAATCATTTTTATATCCATTCATTTAATTTTCTAAAGTTAAAATCTTAAAGAAATGGATGTATTTTTGAAATAAGAATTAAATCTCTTGTTATTTAAATATTTTGAATTTTGAGAATGATAAATAATTAAATTTTAGATCAAATGAAAGAAATTTGGATTAATTTGGAGTTGTATTTTAAAAGATATGATTTTTACAATTTTTAGGGATTTTTCTGGATTTTTCCTAATTTTTCTGATTTAATTTCTATTTAAAAAATGTTTAAAATAAATAATTAAAGGGCAAAAAGCACGCGGGTCCCACGCAGGTGCGATGTGGCACGCAAGGCCACGTGGCAGAGCCACGCGGACCCGCGCAGCGCGCCTACGTGGCGCGTAATATATCTATAGTTTATTATTATGACATATATAAGAAAATGGTTCTTCAGCCTTCCCTAGAAGGGAAGGGTATTAACCCTTTAAACCGTCGGGTCTTATTAACCCGACGGTTTTCAAAAATTATTACCGTGTGGGACTAATCCACACGTCTTACCTATTTCAGGTGACGTGGCGCGAGGAGGAGCGTCGGATCAACGGCGCGCGTCGATCTCACGCGTCGATCGCGTAGACGAGGGTCCACCAGATGATCAATCAAGCACGTGCGCGATAGAAGAGTTATAACGGATGGGATTTCGCGTCCACGGAGTGTTTATAAGTGAGATTTCATCGATCGTGTGAGGAGAATTTTGTCTCTTGAACTCCGATGTTCACGTTTGAATTCGCGGAATGGAGAGCCGTTGATCCGGCGATAAATTGGATCGATTCGATCGTTATCTCGGGTTAGAAATAATTTTATCCTCTTATCTATCGTCATGTATCATCAATTTTAGGTTTAGAATTTCAATTCAAGTTTAATTTCATTTTAATTTCAATTTGTGTTCTTCGCGATTCCGAAAATTTCATCCCACTTCCATCTTTGATTTCTCCGTGATTACTAATCCAAATGGAGCGATTTTTGATTCCACGGATAGATCTTTGAGTTATCTTTCTAAAAACACCATTTTCCCTAATTTCTCACCTTAATTCATCGTCCAATTTGACCAAATTCTAAAAGATATCTCGAAAATACCTAAATTCCCTGTGGATTCGACCCTTATTTACCATTATACCCCTCAATTCTCTCTTAATTCCCCAAATTGGTAAGTTAGGCTTTATTTTTGACGCGAGATCGCGTGAAATCAACGACCTCGCGGTCTCGTCTCGTCAAGCACTCACTATCTATCCTTAGTGTCTCCACACCGATGGCTATAGGATCGGCCATACTCATCATATGAGATGGATCAGATAGTGATATTCTTTCCAGATAATTCGATGTCCTTCTCGAATATCCCATGAATAGGAATGTTTAGAACATATGTTTAAAGACTAGCGATCACTATATTATGATCTCATCATAATTCACTTAGTCATTGCACATGCTCATGGACTTCATTGCAAACATCACACAAGAATGACAATGAATAAATTTCATTTCAACGAACATAAACAAGATTGATGAAAGTGTGATTGGCTTATAGGCCACATAATATCCATCACTATCTATATTCGATAAAGAAGTAAAGCAATTTGCAAGAATTCGGAAGACAAATCGCAGTATGTACCTCCTTAAGTTGGGTGTCTCCCAGTTCTACCAAATTTCAAGGGAAGAAGATCAAGAAGTGTGGTTGTGGCATCATCACTTCTGTTATCAGAATTTCAATGCAATCGATGATATGAGGAGGGGTGAAATGGTAAGAGGTTTACCTAATATCTCTTTCTCTGATTGTGTATGCAGAAACTGTATTGGTGGCAAGCATAGTCGAGTAAATTCCCATCTTCATCAACATACCGAGCCACAAGAAGACTATAACTCATACATGGTGATATATGTGGACTGATTCAACCTTCAACTATCGGAGGAAGAAGGGTATTACTTCCTTCTTTGTTGATGATTTCACTCGGCTACTATGGGTATTCTTTCTAAAAGAGAAGTCAGAGGCATTTCATCACTTCAAGGTGTTTAAAAATTTGGCCAAATCTGAATGTGGTGATAAATTGAAGTGTTTTAGAATGGATAGAGGTGGAGAATTCAACTCTGAGGAGTTTGGAAATTTTTGTGATATGAATGGGATTAAGAGACAGTTGACTGCTCCTTATTCTCCTCAGCAGAATGGAGTAGTGGAAAGAAAAAAATAGAACTATTATGTCTTGTGTTAGAAGTATGTTAAAAGAAAAGAAGTTACCTCTAGAACTGTGGGCTGAGGCTGTGAACACCTGTGTGTATGTGTTAAATCGTTCCTACACCAAGATTTTAAAGGATGTAACTCCATATGAGAAATGGAGTGGAAGAAAACTTGCTATTGATCATTTACGGGTATTTGGATCAGTGGTTCATATGAAAACCACAAGAATGTTAAATAAGCTTGAAGATAGAAGTACTATGATGATCCTTATTGGGTATGAACGTGGTACTAAAGCTTATAGATGCCTTAATCCAATAAATTTTAAGGTAACTATCAGCAGGGATGTTATCTTTGAGGAATCTCAGAGTTGGGACTTTAGTCAACAGAGAGGTCAATGTCTTGATCTAACTCTCTCTTCAACCATTAATTTGGTAAATCAATCTGAAGTTCCGACTGACAATCAAGACTCATCTATTACATCAATTATACCTACATAGGAGTATAGAGATCAAGATCAATCTTCAGAAGAAGATAGACTTGAGAGCTTCAGATTAGTGCAAGAAATTTATGATGAAACACAAGAAATTTAGGAGGATGAAGCTTGTTTTCTTTCTGGAGAACCTACATCTTTTAAAATAGCAATGAAATAGGAAGTGTGGATAAGAGCTATGAATGAAGAAATAGAAGCTATTGAGAAAAATTCTACTTGGGAGCTTGTGAAATTACCCGAAAAGTGAAAATCAATTGGACTTAAGTGGATATACAAGACTAAAAGAGATAATTCTAGAGAAATCGCAAGGTATAAAGCTAGGTTGGTGGCTAAAGGAATCAGTTAGGTGAGAGAAGTTGACTTTGAGGAAGTGTTTTCTCCTATGGCAAGAGCAGAATCCATTCGGATCATTGTTGCAATGGCTGCTCAGTTTAAGTGGAAATTATGTCACTTAGATGTAAAATCGGCATTCCTAAATGGATACATAGAAGAGGATATCTAGGTAGACCAACCCCAGGGCTTTATAAAAAGAGGAAAAGAAAGTTATGTTCTTAGATTAGGAAAGGCCTTATACGGTCTCAGATAAGCTCCAAGGGCATGGAACAACAAGTTGGATGATACAGTCAAGTCAATGGGCTTCATCAAAAGCATCAATGATCAAGCTGTATATACTTCAAACAGAAAAGAGAGCAAATTATGGGTGGGAGTGTATGTTGATGATTTAATCATCACATGATCAAATTTTGAGGAGATTGATTCTTTTAAAATATCAATGAAAACAAAATTTGAGATGACAGATTTTGGTTTATTAAACTCTTATCTGGGTATTCAAGTGGTGCATGAGAAAGATGGAATAAAGATGTGTCAGACACGTTATGCATTAAAAATTCTGGATATTTTCAATATGTCAGACTGCAATGCATAAAAAATGCCAATGGAATGTCAATTGAAGCTTCACCGAAATGGAGAGGGATTAGAGGTGGAATATACTCTCTTCAAAAGGATAATTGGGTGTTTAAGGTATCTTACCTTAACTTGACCCGATTTGACATACTCGGTGAGTTATTTGAGCAAGTTTATGAGTAAACCTTACTCAAACCACATGACAGCCGCAAAGAGGATTCTAAGATATGTGAAAGGACCAACAAACTATAGTCTAAAATATAAATTTGATAAGGAGTGTGAGTTGATTGGATACTGCGATAGTGACTATGATGGTGATTTGGATGACAGGAAGAGTACATCGGGTTTAATCTTCTTCCTCGGATCTAACCAGATTGCTTGGAATTGTTCTAAATAGAAAGTGATAGCTCTGTCATCTTGCGAAGCAAAGTATATTTCTTCCATGTTAGAAGTATGTTAAGGGATTTGGATAAGTAGATTTATGCATGAGTTGAGTGGATGTAAGGAGAAATGTTTCGATTTGTGTATTGACAACAAATCGGCCATAGAGATCAGACGGAATCTTGTTCATCACAGTCGGACGAAACACATCGATGTGCGATTTGATTTCATCAGAAAGTGCATGGAGGAAGGTAAAGTGATTCTTAGATACGTTCGGACGGAGGATTACGTGGCTGATTTCTTCACAAAATCGCTCGGAATTGGCAAGTTTTGTGAATTCTGAACTGAAATTGGTCTCGGAAGGGTTCAACGATGCTCGGATCAAGGAAGAGATTGAGGGAGCTGATCCAAGCTGTTGGATCACGATCCTACGATATCAATAAATGACCCAAGGGAATCTAATCGTGAGCGTCCACGTGGATGAATTATAACGGTGAGGATTAGCCGATGGAGGAGCGGTAGGGACCCACAGTCATTATTATAGTTTGTTCTTGTGTTCTTTTGTTTTTTTTAAATACCGACGATTGTTCGGTAGAAGAGAAGTGAAGTGAATCTTGTTTCTTGGGTTGTTCATTCGATTTCTCAATACGTGAGTGAGCGTTTGAGTGAATCGTGTCCTCAATCAAGTGAATTTGTGCTTACAGGAGGGAGAAAGAGCAGGAAATGATGGGTGTAAATTGCGGGATCTAGAGAGAGTGGGAATTGAGGTGGAGAGAAGGATAGAGGGGCTCGAGAGAGGATGAGTGGGAAATAAGGAAGAGAGAGGCGAGAGAGAGAAAGAATGGGAAAGAAGGGGATCCACCAATGCTGGAAAGAATGGGAAAGAATCGGGAAAGAGAGAGAGAGCAGGAAATTAAGAAGAAACTGAGGAAGGGATCCACCAATGCCAGATCCTCTTCAATCTCTCTAGTTGGTGACCCGCTAGTCGCCAAATACTCTCTCGCTCTCTCTCTCTGACTAGTGACCGGCAACTGTATTCCCTCTCTTTCTCTCTCTCTCTCTCTCTCTCTGTGATCATCGACCACGATCGATCGACAATATATCGACGACATCGATGGCGCACAGACCACTTTGTTCAATCGAGGCGTCGACCTTTTGTCGATCGATATTGATCGATCATGATCGTCCAATCCTACGTTGGAGCAAGCTTGAAGAGATTCAAGCTAAGGATGAAGCTGTTGGACGAAACGCCCCAACTGGTGTTATTTTTGGGTTTGTAATTTAAACTTTTCTCTCTTGTATGGTGACCTAATCTCGGCCATTCATCTGTCGAGATAAAATGGCAGATAACACGCCATGTAAGCGCTGAGTCATTCAACAGTTAAAGAAGTCATTATAAGTGTAGCGTCGGAGCTGCTGGTTTGATCTGTGCCTATATCAGACAGCAGGCTTCCCCGTCTCGTGTGTGGTGATCGATTTTGCCTCTTCAACATAAAAAATATCTTTCCTCTCAACCTTTTTGATTGCCCAAACAGTGAGAGAGAATCCACTCGTTGCTTTCCACTGGTACTGCGTCATAGCTGCCCTACAGACCGTTCTGAGCGCGTTGTACGCCGCCGGCAGTAATCGACTATGATCGTCCCTGGAGTTTGAAATGTCGACTGGCTTATGGACAGTTTCGCTGCACCAAAGATAGAGGGAAAGGTCTTTCGAATCACTCGGGATCGGTGTGTAATAGGAGTTTTCACAGGGTTTCCGAGATTGAGGTAGCCGGTGGTGCTCCTCGTAGTATGGAGGCAGTAGGAGAAGACATTCCTGTAAGTTGGAGTCAGGTGCTTGCTAACCGAAGAGTTGCTACGCCCCTGTCCCATAAGCGCGGCTGCACCATCGAATTGTTCCGAGTTCTGCTCCTCGCGCCATAAAGTGAAGTTACTGTTGGAAAATAATCTCATCGGGGATAGACTAGGAGCAGGAGCTCCGCGGATACGAGTCACTTTGCGCCGTCTTTTGCTTCCCCAAAGAAATATGAGCCATCTGTGTCTCAACGGTGCCGATGAAGACATCGTGGCGACGATTCGTCAACCATCGTTTAGGTAGTTATTACTGTAGCTCAAAAGGCCCTTTAGATGCCTATTTAAGAACTTGAGTTTGCAGAAGCCATGTACGCAGAGATTTCTATTACGAAATACATAGAGTCTCCGTTTCTTTCTTTCCACCCTCTCAATCTCTTCTTAGCCCTCTCAGTGAGCCTGATTTCATCTGATCCAATGAAATCAATTTCTTCGCTTGTTCTTGATTCTCTTTACGTCTCTTCTTTCTAATCTTCCGTTTCGTTCCCCATCGCCCTTGAGAAAGCTTACAGCCAGAGATGGATGCCTGGATGGAAGTGACTCTCAAGCCGCCGTGGGCGAGAATGCCGCGGGTGATTTGCTCTCTGCCGAGCTTACCCCAACATACACCGTTCCAGTCGACTATCTTCAAGGAGCCACGGGTTCCAGCACTAAGAGAAGGCAAGACAGTAAGTCAAACGTCCTTCGAGAGGAAGTCGTTGAAGTGTTACCATTGGTGAGGGAGCAGGTGGAGGAGGGCGTGAGGCTCTTGAGAGAGAATTCCGCAAAAGCTTCATCGCCTTAGATGACTTAAGAACCACGATGCTCGTGAAGGAGAATGCGTGAAGAAATGCCGCGATAAGTCGAAGGTAAGTGCTTCAATTGCAACCGATACGGACATCTTCTCTTGACCACGGTAACAAGATTAAGGGGGAGCTTGTTGGCTTTTTTAATCGTGTTAGACTGGTCAGAGAAATTGCTGAAGAGGACGGCGAAACTCCGCGTCAGTTTTTGAGAATTTTATGGGTTTAAATTCGAGTTGTGGAAAAGGTGGATAATCGCGCTTGTCTCTAGGATTTTAGTCGTTGGGAGTAGGTCTATAAATGTACTTTGGTTTCACGAATGAAATACCACTCCTGAGATCATGGTATTTTTATTTCTCAAAAGAAATATATTTTTATTTGCTCAAGAAGTTACACATTTGAATTTTAAGACAATTTTTACCCTCATAACACAAGCGAAAACTTGTGCAATAATGTTGGGATATCAAAGGTAGATAAACAGTTTTTTTAGAAGAATAGTCTTAAGTTTAAGGTGTTTAATACATACAAGACCAGACATTATGGTGTTTGCGAGTATGATATCAAGGTTAATGAAGTATCCTTCATCACATCAATTGGGGCTCTAAAGAGGATACTTGTGGAACTATGCCACTCAGAGTGTATTCTAACAAGGTCGAAGATTTAAATTTGGTTTGATATTCAAATAGTGATTGCGATGGATGGTGTATTGATCTGAAAGATCGCTTTGAATATGTATTCAATTTTGAGTCAAGTGAAGTAGCTTGGACTTCAAAGAAGCAAGAGACAATGGCTTTACCATCATCATTAGGAGTATATTTCCGCTCATGTGTGGCAAAACAAGCTATTTGGACGAGAAGAATTATAGAAGAACTGAATTTTGCATGATCAAATGAAACAATAACCTATTCTGGCAACAAGTCAACTATATTGATGACAAAGAATCTAATGTTTCATGGAAGAAAAAAACATATAGAACTCAGTCATCATTTTATTTGAGATCAAGTTATTTCAGGTAGTCTTGAAGTGAAGTTTTGCTCAAAAAATGATCAAATTTGTGATATATTTACAAAAGCTTTGAATTATTCTTCTTCTATTCAGTTTCGATAGGCTTTTGGTGTCAAGGGGAAGTGTTAAAGTTTGATGCTTCAGCTGCTAAAGATCATCTGACTTTGATTTAATAAAAGGATTTAATCTGACTTTGATTTAATCGACTTATCTTTTTTCTTATGGACTAATAAACCTTTGTATTTGGCCATTTTCTGGAAATGTAAACCTATAAAGAGATGCGATTGTAATCAAGCCTATTAATGAAGAGTAGAAGGTTTTTTTTTCTTGCGTTTAATGAGATGTTCTTCTCTCTTTTCCTCTCTTCCATGTCTTCACCATCTGTGAACTGCTTGGAAGCACTTTATTCATGCCCGTGAGAGTTATTCTCCTCTCCTATGATTATGATGACTTTATTATGGTAAGAAGATCGCGGACGCGAAGATCCAGTCTCGTTTTTTACCCTAGGAAGTGAATACAATTAGCTGCATCCCCCCGCCGCGAACCCGATCCTCTTCAGGACGTTATCGTGGGTGACCTCCACCGTCAACTGCTGAGTGTTGCCGATGATCCCGATATCGGTGGAGGCGGAATTTCCGGCGAACGCCAGGCAGACCTGTGTGGAGCGGATGACGTAGAACACCCCAGTCCCCGGCACCGTGTAGTCGTATCCCGGTAAAGAGAAGCTTAATCGGCGGAGGCGTCACAGAGGCATACTTGCTGAAGTCGTAGCAGGTGTCTAGTATGCTGTAACCCTGCACTAGTGGGTACTTCGTCATGGCTGCCTTGAAGGCTGTCCTGAGCGCGCTGTACGCCGCAGGCGGTAAGCGCGTGATCACCGTCCCGGAGTCGATGATCGTCCCAGGAGCCTGGAACGTTGCCGGGGTGATGGCCAGTTTCTTTCCACCTACACTAATTCCCACAAGATCGATGAAGTATAGAGAGGGCGCTTTCGAATTGGTAAGCATAGCCGTGTAACCAGGAGTTTTCACAGGCTTTCCGAGGTTGAGATAGCCGGTGGCGCTGCTCGTGGAAGGGAGGCAGTAGGAGAAGACATTCCCGTAGGTTGGAGCCAGCTGCGAGTTAAGCGAATAGGAGCTACGCCCAAGTCCCAAAAGCCCGGCTGCACCGTTGAATAGGCCTCCGTTCTGCTCCCCGCACCCGAAAATGAAGTTATTGAACACGCTCCCTGAAGTCAGCGTGAAGGTGTCAGTCGCGAGGAACCCTACTGTAGAGGAGCCGTCGCCGTAGGTGACTTTGTATACGCAGGTGCTGCCTGAGCAGCCCCTGGGGGATAACCCTAAGCAGGCCGGTGAGGTGCAGGAAATGTTACGATAGGTGGACGATGACCTAGGATCGAATATTGGCTCCACCTGCGAATAGCATCCGCCTACGCAGGGCTGGCACTGGATCCAGCCCACGTTGCTTCCGGTATCGAAGATCACGGTCTGCGTTTTTTTCGGAGTGCCAAACCCGACCGTGATGACGTAGTTGGCGGTGCCGATGTAGGCGCCCCTTTTAGCGGGGACAGAGATTTCGGATCCCAAGTATCGATGAGTCGATTTCGATAGGGGTGCCAGAGATGGATGCCTGGATGGAGGCGACTCTCAAGGCGTCTTGGGCGAGAGCGACGCGGGGGTTTTGCTTCCTGAAGGGCATGGTTGAGCAAGCACCGTTGCGGTTGACTATAGTCATCGAGCCACGGGCCTCCAGCTGTCGGGGAAGAGAAGACTGTAAGTCAAATTTCTTTGGAGAGATTATCGTTCAAGTGTTACCTTTTGAGTGAGAGCAGGTGGAGGAGGGTGTCAGACTCTTGAGAGAGACTTCCGCGAAAGCTTCATCTCCATGGACCTGTCCGTTTGAAGAACAAGAACAGTAAGCAGTAGAACACAGAGAAGACGAAGGGATTAGTGTACGCCATTGCTGCGACTTGGCTTTCAGCTTGTAGTAGGGAATTTATAGGATGATTCCCGTTGACTTTAGCGAAGGAGAAAGCGGTGTAATCCCGCCAACCGTCCAATTCGAGGACTCTTGGAGCAAGTTGGAAAGGTACAGCTCACCAATCTGCCTGTATTCATCAATTCTAGCAGTTCCGTCCGCGTGAAGCTGAAAGGGTGGTCAGAGGTCCTGGTAAAGAGCGAGGAGAATAGTGTGGAGTCCCATATAACGGCCAATCTCTGGTAGGGCCATAATTAAATTCATGGATACAGCAATTAGGACGAGTAATTAAATTCTACGATACCCCCAGCGATGGAAATTTGCGTTGACTTTTTGCATCAATAAAAAATTATGATTATCTTTCTCCCACGTGCTACTCTATCACTCTCTCTCGCTCTCTCTCTCTCTCTCTCTCTCTCTCTCTCTCTCTCTCTCTCTCTCTCTCTCTCTCTCTCGCGTTCGAACTGAAGCAGTTTGCAATATTAGCAATAGCTACGTGTGATTGACGGCATCAATACGTTCCCATTGGATGGCTCCCTGGAAAGACTGTAGGAGCCATATATGGCGCTGTCGGCAACGTAACTTTTCATAATTATCTTGCCGCTGTAGTCTGATCCTTCTCCTACTATCCAGGCCGCCCACTGATGTGCTCTTCTTAATGGAGATACCCGACGTATCAGGAATACTTGATTAAGACAGAATGCTTTATCCTCGCCACAGATCCATTGAAACGGGACACTGCGTCGCGATCTCTGGATTCAGGATAAGCGAAGGGGAAGAGCATAGTGTGGGCGGTGATTCGATACCATTGAGATAACTGCAGTTGCAGGAAATCTCTAGGATAAGCTTTTTGAGAGTAGCTGGGTATTATTCTTCCAACAGGCCAATGGATCATGTCGAACGCTACATCCATTGATAACTTCATGCGTTAAAAGGCATCCCTAATGAATTATGAAGATGCAATTTTTTTATGAATATGCATAGTGATATTTATGGGCTTTATGTTTTTATTTATTGGTAATTTTAACTCTCCATTTCCTATAGAGACATCAATATAATGTATTTTTTATATGAATTAATATATTTATGCCCCATGAAAAGATGGATTTGATAAACTCTTGTTTGAGACGATGCGGAACCACAAGAAGTGTTCATGAAAGATCTAGCATCCATGACTTGTTGAAGCCCAAGAATAAGTTCATCAAATATCTAATCATAATGATTTTAATGTTAAAAGAACGTGGGGAAATCCTAATACTCCATCACGACTATGAAGATAATTTGATGGCCATACCTGATTTTCCATATTTGAATACTCTCTCTTCTCAATGAAAAATATTGTTCTTGGAAAATCTTCACTGATTGAGCTTTTGGAACGCTCTATCCTTAAATTTCTTGGTTGAAATTCTCTCTAAATCCATTTCCCTCACTATGAAGCGTTTACAATAAAGATTTCAATGATATGAATAGTGAGAATTTTCCGCTTGAATCCAAATTTTCTCCAAGAGAAATAAAAACAAAAAGCCTTTTTTCTGCCAATTAATTGTCTCAAATTCCTACTGGTTTTAGGCTAGTAGGTCTAGATTTCAATAGCTTATTTTTACTTCATCTTAGATTTTACTTTAGACTGGTGTATTAATGGAAGTTTATTAATTTTGACCATCGTCTTTCTCTTTGTCTATGATTTTCTCTCTCTAACTTCCCTCTTCAATTTCTCCTTTCTCTTAAGTTTGATTTCTGTTGAATTTTATTCATTAGAAAGATATTTCTCTCCAACATCTAAATATATAATTTCCCCTTCAATTTAAATTACTTTCATGATCTAAAGTTTCTGAATTAAAAACTATCAAAATTTGACTCCATTTTGTTAAGGATTTAGACCCATAATAATATACTTAATTAGTCATCAAATAGTATTCTTAATAAATGACTTCAATTTTGATTCCTAATGGTGTGCTTAGTGAGCACACATTTTTTTATCGTTACTAATCCAATGGAGATGGAACAATTGTGCACGCTAAATAATGAAAAGATTTGTGGCAGCTCTAGAGAAACTTTTCATAAAATAAGTCAATGTATTATATTGAAATTTTGGCTATAGGGTTGTAGTAAAATAATTTCAAACATCATGGTATTTTACAGCTCAAAAACTTCATATTACCGCATCTATGTAGCGCATGAATACTTATGAATGTCTTAATGCAAGGATTGGGAGCAGCAGAAAAAGACAAAAATTTCTAAGTGAGATACAAAATCGACCATTATTTCTAGCCTTCCCTTGGCACATAGCAATGACAAGAAACATTCATTAAGAAAATGGCAATTCCATATGAAAATCAAGCATTCATAAAGAATAGAAATGGCTCTATCAAATAGGAGGATGTTTCTCCTACAAAAAAAAGAGAATCTTGGAGAATATTCAAGAGAAATATCTCAAAAATATTTATAAAGTACTGATGTCCCTTATCTCATTTCAATGATCCTTTTTCCTAACCCACGAAATGCAGCTCAAATCATGGAGCATAAATGAAATTGAGTAAAATTAAGTACGTCTACCAATTGGAAGTATCGAAAAAAGTAGAACTATTGGAAAAATGATTCACACTTTACTTTTAAGTGAAAACCCCAAATCTTTACTTGCAGAAACAAAGATAGGATAGATAAATATTGCAAATTTAGGACAAATAAATATTTCTTTAAGAGCATTCCATGATGAGGAGGAGGAGGAAGCCTCCATGAGTAGACTATTGGGTAGATATATTAGGCCTTACTCAACTAAGAAGACTCCCGAAAGAAACCCCTAATGGAAGGTCATTGGGGAGATACCAAAAACATCTAACAGTTTGTATCAAACCCTTTTTTTCTCTTAATCTCATTCAATAAAAAATAATCCACATTATTGGAATTCTTATGACTCATTCAACTCAAGTAAAAAATGAGTCACATTTAAAACAATATCCATAAACATATCTCAACTAGTGTCTCATTTATCAATTACATTTTTTCAATCACATTCAAGTCACATACATCCCCAACTCCATAAAAACCTTGGTATAATTTTTAAAACAACGTGTCAAAGGGAGTTAAATTTTCATACTTATTTCATTCAATAGGTGAATAGTCATTAACTTATATAAAGAAAGAAAACTTTTTAGTCAAGATTTTCTATCAATAAGGTCAAAGGTCAACTTTGACACCAATGGTCCCTATGGAAACATCTTAGGATTAACCATACACCACGTTGCCAAGTCATTGTTGATAAGTGGGGAAATTTAAGTATATAACTATCACAACTAGGCGATCTCCACACACCATGCCTTTTTATGCTTAGACTTGGGACATCTGGTGGGGAATAAACCTTGAGTTGATGCCAAACATGGCTTTAATAGACTTCTTGTACATGTTTTGGACCTCCTAGTATGCTACTTAAATTATTTGAAAGCACAACCTAGATTAGTTTTTAGCATTTTGAGGATCAAGTGCATAACAAAATGTCAAAATATACATCTAATGTAAAGGACCCAACTTTGAAAATTAAATCAAATCATCAACAAATAGACTTTTTGGTTCAATCTATGGCAAGAAATATCCACTTTCCATCAAAATTATAAACACACACTCATCATGCTTATACACGACATGCATACAAGTGATAATTGTAAATTCTGAGGTTTCATTGACGATGGATTTTTAAACACAATTATGTGAATAAAAATTAAAAATCATTCATTTTAAATATAATAAAATCATTGAAATCAGAAACTAAGGGATGAATCTATGAAGAATTATAATTAAAATATGGTGATTTGCTAAAAATGACATAAATTTTGATTAATTGGATGAAAATTTGGAGCATGAGATAAATAAGAATAAATTAGAAATACTATGAAAATTAATTCCAACAAGTCCAAGAACTCATAAAAGAACAACAAAGTAATTGATGATAAAAGTTTAGAGTGAAAATTTGTGTGTCAAAGGAGAGGGAAATCAAGGATATTTTTAAGATTAGAAGAAATTCAGGAAACCATGAAAATTTTCAAATTTGATTACAATTGGAAATCCTTTGTGCCAAACATATGAAGTAGGATTTATCAAACAACCATGACAAATCAAGGTTCTATGTTTTTGTGGAACAATGGCTCTATGTTAAGTGACATCACCCGTTGAGGAAAAAGAGAGGAGAGAAAAAGTATTTGGAGGTTAAATGGGACTATCAGATCAATGCAAGAGGCATTGTCAGATACTCTTGTTTCACTTGTGTGATGGATGGGATTTCCCACATTTCCCAATTGAGATGGATCGAAAGGTTAGGGATGGAGAGGGTATAAATTAGGCGGCATGAAAAATCATGGTCGCATAATTAAAAGAACTTCAAACATTTGACGCTTGGATTGTGATCATATGTTGTCATCTAATAAGCTTACTGATTCTAAAAATTTTCCCAATCGAGATGCTCTACAACTTGCCTTTTTTTTCAAGTGAAAATCAGCAGCCAGGATTTAGATCATTAGCCAACCGCTCTAGATGGTGCCATGTTCCCTTCATATAAAGGTTTAAAGAGTCAACAAATGAATGCATGCCTATGTCCTTGGGAATTTTAGGTTAAATGAAGTAGCATGTAGTTGATGAGAAGTTTGTGAAGAAGAGATAATATAAGACATTACTACTATATGAATAAATGGCTCTATCTTAAAAGAAATATTTAAGAGTAATGAATAAATTCAAATTTTAATCAGTAATGTACTCAACTAAAATATTAATATCTTTCTAAGCTACATGAATAAATTCATGTAGTAGCTAGAAATGATACTCACAAATCTTAATTATCCATTAAATCTGAGAATTGTAATTTTTTTCTAATACCCTAGTGGTTCATCTAGATCTTCTAGACCAAACAAAAATAGATTCCTAATATTTCTTCACAAGGCCAATCACATTTGGGGGGTATAAGAAGGAAGATTTCAATGAAGGAGTGATATATTCATAGAATCATGAAGGAAATTCTTTCCTTAGTTTGTTCTATTATTTCCTTGTTTGCTTCGAAATAAATAACCTCCATGATTTTATGAAGGCAATTTCTATTATTTAGCCTCCTTTATTTGTGGGATTAACCTGGTCATTTGTTCATAATGGAGGACGTGGGTGATAACATGCATTTATAACTTAAATTCTTATCTTATCTCACTCATATTCATGCTTATTATGATGCATGTTATCTTAATTTTATGAAGTTTCTCCATTGGTATGCCATTCTACTAAAGTTCATATTTATGCATAAATTAGGGTTAATTATGTGCTTTCTTGATGATTAATCTTTTTTCAAGGTTAAATTAATAAGAATTAAGTATTTTCCTTAATTTACTTTGACTTTAGTAGATGATTAGAAGATTTAATTTCAAGAAGAGAATGTTAGATGACATAAAATAGACTTCTTAAGAAATTATCTATGTTTATTTGAAATTCATCTTATATGATTATTTTAATTTATATTTTTAGATGGCATAATATTAAAGATGAAGGAATTTGTGATCCAATGGAGAAAATTTGAGTTAAAAAGGAGTTATATAAATGAATTTATGAATTTCTTAATTTTATAATATTTTCAGGATTTTATTTTGATTTTTCAAGATTTATTTAATCGTGCCTGGCCCACGGAGGTGACGTGGCGCGATGCGGACACATGGCGGGGCCACGTAAGCCCACATGGATTCCTACATGGTGCCTACGTGGCGTGAACAGTGATATTGGACGGACGGGATTAAATCGCACAATCCGACAGTCGGGATTAAATCGCGCAATTGGATAGCTGAAATCACATGAACTGGAATCCGCGTCATGGGCCACGATCCCACTCATTACGCGCGATCTGATGGCTGAAATTACACGGAGTGAAATCCGCATCACGAGCCACCAATTTCGCGCGATCCGAGGGCTGAAATCACACGGAGTGAAATCCGCGTCCTGGGCCACGATCCACCAATTTTGCACTAACTTTTCTATAAATAGATATTCTCTCCCTTTCTAAACTTAACTTTTGATCGATTTGTGAAGTAAATTAAGCAAATTTTGAGGAAGATCTCTAATTCATCGTGATCCCCCCGCGTTTAGACTCGATTGCGAAGCAATTGGAGCGGGATTTATCACGAACTTCTCCTTGATTTCATCGAATTTTCCCCTTGAATTGTGAACATCCACGAGGAAGAATCCGAGCAAATTCGCTTCAATCCACGAGAATTGAAGCCCCATTCTTGCCGCAATCGGGTTAGTAGTGAGATTCGATAGATTATCAGGAGGTAATTTATGTTTTTATTAGACTTAGAAGTTTAATTTTGCAAACTAGTTCATAGTGTTCTTCATTTTCCCTAATTTTCAGTCCGAAAAGTCGCTTATTTTGAAAATAAGATATCTCTCTAATTATAATTCTAAATTACTTGATTCTGGTTACAGTAGATTTCTCTTTTCCTCAGCTTTCCGTGGATAATAAATTCATTGAATTCCTAGTTCATTTGACCCTCCAATTTAACGTTTTATCGAGGGCTGTTCGTCTTTCACCAGAAGTCAAATGTTGAAGTTCGGGGTCAATTACATTTAATTCACAAATTAGAATTTGACAATTTTAGTCTTTTTAGATTCCTCTAGTTCTTATCTTTCCATTGACATATAAATTACAAGATTTGGATTTCATTTGACCGGCCAAATTTGAAGATTCCTTCGAGGTGTTCATTTCGGGGATTTTCTAATATTTGATTTTCAATAATTCATTATAAATCCATTTTTTATCCAAAAATCACGAATTATATATCAATAAATTCTATTTTCTCTCTATTTCTAAATATATACTTTTCGTAATCTTCTGACTCTGTTTGATTCTCTGCTTTTACAGAACACCTACTGTTTGTCAAAGTCAATGCTTTGACTTTGACTTTTGACTTTTCTCCATCAAACCCGAGAATTAAATTCTTAAAACTTCCTATTGAGTTTATTTATATCATTTCTACTCATTACTTCTTATTTTTACTTATTTTAAACCCTTTTTAAACCTAAGTTTGACCAAGTCAACTCTTCAATTAAAGTCAACATTGCTCTCTGTTGATCGACCCGATACTTACACATTACTTGATTTTATATCTTATCTCTGTGAGTGCAGTTTTTTTTAAAAAATTTTGACCGGCGTTTTTGTGTTTTAAGGATGCACGAAAATGCTTCGTCAGTGGGTTTGTAGTTTTGCATTTTGAAACAAGTCAAATTGATTTAGAGATTGTGGCTTAGATTGTATGATAGTCTAAAGACACACTCTCTATTTGGAACTCATGTTCCTTGAGTTAAACTTGCTTTGATTAATGTAGATTTTCGTGATTTTGAAGCCCAATGCACTCATTCTAAAGGATTATCACTTGATGGGATTCAATCCATTGATATGTCCTTCAAGTTTTCTTCTTTTGTGATGTTGTTTTAATGAAAATGAAAATCATATAAATATTGGGTTGATTTTTTATGCATAAAATAGAGTACATAAAATTTAGGAGTATAAGTGATAGGAAAAACTAATTCTCCAAGGATGAGTTAGGAATTATTATTGATGTCACACACTTGTGCTACTTGGTCTAGGATATACAAAAGATTTTAATATAGATATTATGTATTAAAAATAGTAATTTGGATTTGGTCATCTTTACATGATTGAGAAAGTGATGTTTTTTTTGCATATTTAAAGAATCTTAATCATAAGGCCTCTTATTGTTGAACCTTATTTTTCTACTAAGGTAGAGATTATTGAAGTAAAAAATTAGGTTTCCTTTTGCTCTAAAACGCATTTAATTAATCCTCCCATGGAAAATGATTATGAGCTATCTTTGAATATGTAGGAGTATGTAGGAGCATATAGCCTCTTCCTGTTGTCCCTTGGCCAAAAGACTAAAACCTAAGAAATTTATTGATTCTTTATTTTCCTTGATATATATCATAAACTAAGAAATTTTCATCTTGATTTTAATGAAGTTGAGGGGGTTTAGTGACCAGTAAAAGTCTGAAAATTATATTTTAAGACAATTTTATTTACATTTTTGTTAATAAACATATTGCATTATATATTCCATAAAAATTCATGAAATCAATTGAGTTGTGCAAAAGTTGAATATTAAATTCATGCTTCCAGATATTAAACTTGTGATACATAATTTTTGGGACTACGATCCATGTCATCACCTTATTTGAGGTTTATATATTCATCATTAAATTTCATTCATATATTGATTGTGTACTATTTTAGGGCTAACTATTATCATTAAAATATATTTCTTGTATTTTCATGGTTCTAAATTATTTATAATTTGAGGCCATTTAGTGGAGAAAACTGTGAACAACGAAGGAAAGAAGAGAATTTCTCAGCCCAACTTTCCAAATCAAATTAAGTCATTTAATATCTTCTTATAATATAATCCCTTTTTCACTTTTTATATATAGGCCGCATGAGAATAAAGTAAATTTGACTAGGAGATAAATGGAAAATTTATCATTTTAAAATAATTTCTAAATTTTTAAGTATCAATTTTGAAAAACTAGGGAAGATTTCAAGTTTTGTCAAAGTTTATGTCAATAGTTTAGTGTTTAATAGATTTCAAATTTTTAAAATGCAATGCCACAACTTCAAAACCTGAAATAAATCAAAATTCTTTCATGTACGTTACATAAGAAAGCTAGAAAAATGCTCGAGAGCCTAGGTAGTATCTATGCAGTGCATAAGCAAGGATATGATAATGTGCATTTCTATGTCTATCTTCATCATTTTTTTCCAATTCTATCCCATAATTAAATCAAATATGCTTCATGTTTTCTTTCTTTCAGAAATTCTTTTGTTTGTCATGCCATTTCACATTAAGGCTTCTTTTGCACTAATTTAGGGTTAATTTAATGCATTGATAAATGGTTTACGCGTGGTTGTTTAAGCACTTATCAAGTATCACATTTACACTTAAAAAAATTATACCAAGTCCACTCGAAAGATAATTGAAAGCTAGTAAAGTCGTCAATACAGATCGAATCCATAGGGCATTGGGTTGATTACAATGAGAGACAGAAAATTTTCATATTAGATAATAAAAGTAGATGTGAAAATTAAGAGAGCAGAAGATTTAAAAAGAGGGAGAAGAAATGAATCCAAAAAATCAAACCAGGCATCAATCGGAATTGAAACAAAGGAGATACCAAAGAAATAGCATTGCTATCATAAGAGCAAGACTTGTGGTGATATTGTCTAACATAAGCTCAAAATCCTACTCCTACTTCTAATCTAACTCTCAATTCACAAAGATGGGTAATCGATTACTCACACGGCTGTGTCACGAAGATGATCCTATGTCACTAGATCAAAAGTTGTAGATAATGATTCCTCAACGACAAGTGTTGGCATTCAAGCATAAAATCCTCAATCAGTTCAGGGCAAACTCATGATGATTCCACAAAATCTCCCACAAGATCATGAAAGAAATACAAATTTATCATAAATTGGGTGAAAGAAACATTTTTCTCTGCGAACAAAGCCTTACATTTTCAAGCACAAGAAGAAATAGAGGATAGAATGGATATTTATATCGTTGTTGGGCTCACATATTTGCCACGCCGCACCTGAAAAAGAAACGCCATGAAACGCATGTCGTTTGATCTTCATCGGATGCTCTGGATGCGTACAAGTGTCCACGAGAGTCCATCGAATGGTTTTAATCTCAGTCGTTATAACTCCATAGATGAACAGCTAAGATTAAACCTTTTTAAAATGGTTCATTGATAAACCATTAAGCGACACGTAACCCACCCCCCTGGCTTTAAGTGAAAATCGATGATCATGATTTATTCGCAAGACCGCACGCTCTAAAATGCACAACGTCACACGCTCACAAAAAGAAACAAAAATAGTCCCACATGAAAAAAAAATTAAGTGAATCGACGGGTATATAATATGTGAGCAATTGGTGAGTTAGCAAATATCTTGAAAAGGATGCTTTATCTCACTAATCACTTACACGTGCACAAGCGCGCGCACATGCGCACATGCACATACGCACACATGCATACGCGTACGCCATGTGACGCGTTTATACGCCGCCACATGGCAACGCCTCTTTGCCAACACCACGTCAGCTGCCACATCACCACACGATAAATGTCTCATTTTTATTCTTTTTAATTCAAAATAAATCCTAATAAATTCATAAAAAATCAGAAAAATTCCAAAAAAGTCCTTAAAAATTAGAAAATTATCCTTCAAAGTATAACTCCAAATTAATCCAAACTTTTCTTGTTTGATCAAAAATTAAATAATCTATCATTTTAGAATGTTAAACTTAAGAGATAACAAGATAATAAATTTTATTTCAAAAATATACTCATTTGTATAGAAAAATAAAGTTTAGCGAAAAAATCAATGTATAAAAAGTATTTTCTCTTATTATTTAACATTAAAACCTATTTATAATCTCAAATATAGATCGGGATAATCTAATATTTAAATTTTTCTCTTAATTATCCATGATTATCCCTAAAATTGTGCATTTTGAGATTATAACTTAAATTTCCATGGAATGATAGATATACACTCAACATGATTACATGCATACGAATGGTATATTTTATGCCTTAATCTGCATTAATAATCATATATTTTTATGTATAATTTGCACGTTATCACCATTCATTTAAGGAGTTATAACTGATGAGATTAAAAGTGACGGATGGACTCTCATGGACACATGTACACATCAAGAGCATCAGATAAAGATCAACCAACAGGTGTTATGTGACGTTGTTTCTTCACAAGAGAGGTGGCTAAATCTGAGCGCTCCATCTTTGATCAAACGGACATGACTTAATGCTAATAATTTATATCCAAGCGTGTGGATAACATGCAATATCATGCATTAATATCATGCATTGTATGCATTTATTCGTTAAAATATAATCATATATACATGTTATCATGATTGAAAATGATTAAATTGATAAATTCTATGTTTTAAAAGATATTCTTGAATTTTATAAATTAATAGCCTTTAATCAAAATTTAATAACATTGATTCCTCAAGCATATACTATATATATATATATATAATGAATTGAGATTTTTTCTAGAGTTTTTTAGAATCTTTTTGAGAATTTTTAGAAATTAAAATCTTTAAAAAATGAATTTATAAAAAAAATTTCTCTCTCATATCTCACTCTCTCCCTCTCTCTCACACGCGCAACTTTCCTTCCTCCTTTCCTGTACGCACGCTCTTCCTCTCCTTTCTCCCTCTTTTTCTCTCTTCTTTCTCTCCCGTAACCTCTCTCTCTCCCGCGACACCCTCTCTCTCTCTCACACATTCTCTCTCTCTCTCTCTCTTCTCCCTCTCTCGCGACACCCTTGTCTTCCCCATTTTCCTTCCTCCTCTCCTGCATGCGGGCATACGCGCGAGTAAGGGGAAGGAGGAAAATTCCTTGTCCATCTCCCCCGTGCTCTTCTCTCTCGCAAACTCTCCTTCTCCCTCTGTCTCTCTCTCTCTCTCCAGCGCCACTCCTCTCTTCATCGCGCGAGAGGGAGAAATTGCTTCTCCCTCTCTCGCAATGTCTTCTCCCCCACTTTCTCATCTCTCTCATCCTCTCCCTCTCTCGACATCTCCTTCGTCCTCTTCCACTCTCAGCCCAGCCTCCTTCTCTATCTTGCGCGCGCGCATGTGTGCATGAAAAGAGGAGGAAAATTAAATTCCTCTCTCTTATGACGGAAATTATTTCCGTCGCGAGAGGAGTTCTCCTGCTCCCTCCTCCTCCTTCAACTTATCCTCTCCTCTCTTCTCCCTCACTCTCTCTCTTCCTCTCTCCCGCTCTCTCTCCACTTCTCTCTTCCTTCCTTCTAATCTCTCTCCCACGTTCTCTCGCGCAATGGGAATTCCACTGCGAGCTTCTTTCCTCTCTCTCCTTCCCTCTCTCGCAACGGAAATTTTTTCATTGCGAGGATTTCTCTCTCCTCTTCTTTCCTCTCTCTCCTTCCCTCTCTTGTGATGAAAATTTTCCATCACGAGGAGTTCTCTCTCCTCTTCTTCCCTCTCTCTCTTGTTCTCTCTCTCTTTCTCTCCTCCTCTCCTCCTCTCCGTCACGAGAAGAGATTTGTTCCTCTTCCTTTCTCTCTCTTTCCCTCTCTCTCTCTTGCTTCCGATCGCTCTCCTCTCCTTCTCCGTCACGAGGAGAGGCATTTTTGCTTCCTCTCCATTCCCTCTCCTCCTTCCCTTTTTCCTTCTCTCTTTTGTTCCTCTCCCCATCACAAGAGAAAAGAGAGAAAAGAGAGGAGAGTGGAAATAAGAGAGAAGAGAGAGGAGAGAGGAGAGAGCTGAAGGCATTTAACGTAATTTTTTTTTGTCTTACATAAGTTTGACCGACGGCAGCGGGTTGACCGGCGCGATCTGAGGAGAGAGAAAGCCAGATCAACGGCCATAAACGCTCCAAATTAGAATTGTGATATCTCATAATCCCGATCGAGTTAGGGGCTGAAATTTCGTGGGCTTGATCGTCATTTCAAGCTCCACAAATCTTGGGGGGACTGATTTAAGTTCTAAGACAAAAAAATCAGGGTTATGAATGTTTTTTTGTATGCTTCTACCATTGGCTACCCAGAAGGAAAGAAAGCAACAATTGATCATTCACCATGAGTTGAACATCATTCTTAGTGAGTTTCATCCCTTTTCTATCCATTCTTCCAATTGGATGCAAGACGCCAAGTCCGGGCAAAATATACGGCTCTCGAATGTATATTTTGATTAGGGAGATTCACTAGATTATGTTTTCATCACAAATCTTTAGATTATGACCATTTTATATCCATTTCTTCTATTTTTCACAACTATTTATCAATATTTTCTCATTTATAAACACTAAAAATCACTTTTTCACCCTCGATCAAGGGTTTCCAATCTCTAAAAAGAGTTTGGAAACACTTATTCGGTCATTTCATCTCCACGCACATTTTCTTCCTTTCATCGATCATTTTCGCTTTCTAAATATTAAAAACTAAAAAAATATTTCTTGGTTTCAATCTTTAAATCTTCCTCTCTGTGGATTCGATCTCAACTTGACACTGTTCTAATTTAAAATTCAGATTTTGAAGAGTTGAGTATAAATTTGTTTGATACGTAAATTTGCGCATTCAACAATCGTGTTTTTACGCGTATCATGTGTCATTTGAGCTATTGATTGAAGATGAAGAGGCACATCGAACGGTCACACCGAATTTTGCCAATATATACACATGTTCTTTGACAAAGTAAAGTAGATTTTTATTTTTTGAGTAATTGAAATGCTTAGACATATCAATCTTTCAATCTCTTGCGTCCTCCTCTTTTACACTGATTTGCGCATCTAATAAGTGTTTGAAAGTGACATTTCATTAAGAGAATCAGGAGAAATTGCCTCTTGAATTATAAATTTTGTTTCAAAATTGTTGAATGAAAAGCCCTTAATCTGGCAATCAATTGGATCATTTTGAGCTCTTTTTGTTAGATTATGTGTTTTTCCTCCAAATATATTGTCGTGTATCATTATATTTTAATTTTAAAGCTTAGATTAGTCGAGTTGTATAGATTTTATATCTTTTCTGTCTGTTCATGACTGATTTTTCTCTTTGATTTTAGCTACTTGATTTCTCCACAAATACCAAACCAAATTGTGTGGTTTTTTATTTCATGGATTTTTCTTGGAGTCTTCTTTCCAAATCTACTAAAGTCCTTAATAGCTCACCTCAATTCCCCTTCTGATTTGATCAAATTCAAAGAATCCCTTGAAAATACCCAATTTCTTCGTGGATTGGACCCTTATTAAGCATCATTCTAGTCAATTCTTGATTAGAACCATAAATTAGTGAGTTTAGAAATTTTTTAGACACGTCTTTGTGTGTTTTCAATGACCTCACAAATTCGTCTTGTCAAGTCGCCAGCACGGTGGGTACTAATAACCTGCATTTATAACTTAAATTCTTATCTTATTTCACTCATATTCATGCTTATTTGATGTGAATATGATGCATCTTATCATAATTCTTAGGAATTTTCTCCATTGGTATGTCATTTCACTAAAGTCAATATTTATGCATAAATTAGGGATAATTTTATGCTTGATTGATGATTAATCTTTTGCAAAGTTAAAATTAATAGAAGTTAATCTATTTTCTTAAATTACTTTGACTTTAGTGCATGTTTTGAAAGATAATTTCAAGATGAAAATGTGATTAAGAAGATTTCTTAGAAAATGAGTTAAGTTAAATTTTAATTCATCCTATGTTCTTCTTTTGAATTACATTTGCTATGGCATAATATTAAAAAGAAAAGAAATTGTAATACAATGGAGAAAGTTTGGATTAAAAAGGATTTGTATATTTTAAGTTATGAAATTTTGAAGTTTATGCTTTTTTTCTGATTTTTATCTAATTTTTAAATTAACTTTTCCTATTAAAATCGCGAGAAAGGGGGTATTTTATTCCACTGACTTGGCGCGCTAGCTGACGTGGCACGGAGCTGACATGGCACGGAGCTGACGTGGCACGTGGGGCCTGCGAGGATGCGACGCGGCATGCAAGGCCACGTGGCAGGGCCGCGCGAGCCAACATGAGGCACAGGTGGTGCACAGGGCGCAGACACGTGGCAGGAGGCCATGCGGGTATATGCGGACGCCCGGGTGGCGCCACGTGGCAGACGGGATGGCAAGTGAAGGGCCCATGGGTTAGTGGGCCATGGTGAGAGTATTGGGGCGGTAACGCAAATGCGTTATTGATAAGCTCAAAGTCGTCGTGTTTGTAAGCCCATCAAACTTAATATTTATAAACTAGGAAACTATGAAACTAATGGGATAATTGGGATGTATAGGTTACCTAGGTCGATCCACAGGGAATTTAGGGCAAGAGAATGTCAATGTAGGTGGTAGAAAGGAGATTGGCTCAGAATTAAGTCATATCAATAAAAAAGACAATTAGAAGATATGCAAAATAGAGGAATATTAAAGTTAGAATAAGACTCAGGAAAGATGATGTGTGATAAGATGTATAAAAATAAAAATAGGAAAAGAGAAATTAGAGGAAAGATGGGGAAGGCAGAGAGAAATGGAGTGAACAAAGAACTATAGAGAGGGCCTTTTTAGGGAGAATAAGCAGAGAGAAATAGTGAGGAAATAGAAGAATAGAAAGGGGGAGAAGCAAGAAAGAGAGAATCTTGACCGAGGGAAGAAAGGTTGACCGTGGAAAGAGGGTAGGTAGAAAAAGACAAAACGGTGAGATAGAGAAAGAGAGGTGTAGAGAGAGGTCGGTAACCGGAGAAAGGGGAAGAGAGAGAAAGAGTAGAAGAAGAGAGAGGACTCGGGAAGGGAGAGAAATGCGTGCAGTTAGTAGAAAGATAGGGAGTGATAGCGATAAAAGAAAATTAGGAAGAAGGAGAGAGAAAAGACGATGGAGGGCAAAGGCGGAAATACAAGAGGGAGGGAGATGGCGATGCGGAATTGAGAGCGAGAGAAAGAGGGAGAGAAAGAAGGGAAGAAAAGTACGTACGGAAGAGAATAATACGGAGGACGTTGAAAAAGGAGAGTGGAGAGAGAGAAGACGTGAGGACGTGAGGAGAGAGGAAAAAAAATGATTACTAGAAAGATATTTTGCGGAAGATCGGGACGGAAATGAGGGGTCGGATGGGAGAATGAAGAAGATTCGGACACGAAGGAATGGAGATTGCGTTTAGCAGAGAAATAGATTAACTAAGAAACGATGATATGCGGGAAAAGAATTTCGCGGAAGAACAGAAGAAAGAGAGAAAGCGGGAGAGTTTAGAAAAGAGAGTGAGCACCAGAGATATCCGGAGGAAAGAAAAAAAAGAGAAGAGAGAGAACAGAAGATGCGGCGGAAGAGAGAAGAGTGAGAGCGAGAGAATGAGGAGGAGAGCAAGAGAGGAACCGAAAAAGAGAAAATCAGAGAGAGCAGGAGGGAACCGGGAATAGAGAGAGAGAAAATAGAGAGAGAAAGTAGAGAGAGGGGATGTGCGGTTACAAGAAAGACAGAGGAGAGGGAGAGCACCGGCGGAAGTGATTGTGCGGAATTCAAAAGAGATTGTGTGGAAAATCTGAAGAATCGGAAAAAAATGAATTAGAAAAGGAGAGATCGAGAGAGAGAAAGGAGGAAAAAGAGGGAGAAAGAAGAAGAAAGAGATAGGAATGCAGAAGATATCGGGAGAGAGAGAGGGAGATTGAGAGAGCGAAAAACCCTGATAGCGGAATTCAAGAAGTTTGAGAGGGAACAAAATCTAAAACGAGAGAGAAATAGGGTTGCCAACGAGGTGAACGCCGACTGGGAGAGCACAAAAAGAGAGAACGGGAAGAAGAACGGAAGAAAAGAAAGTGAGAGAAGAATCTAAAAGAGGAAGGACGGGATTTAGATGGAGATAGGAAGGCGAAATTAAGAACGGTAGAAATCAAAAGAGAAAGAGATGGATTTAGAGAGAAGGCGAGACGGATTTAGAGAAATCAGAAGCTACGGAAGAGGTAGACAAAGTTTGCAGGAGGGATATTGAAGAAGAAAACAAAAGAGAACACAAAGTAAATGGCATTAACATTTTTTTTCAGAATCAGTTGAAAGAAGAGTTACAGCGGGAGAAGATCTAACCCTAGGAAAGAGAAAGAACAGCAGAAGAAGAAGGAAGGAAGAAGGAGAGTCGGGGAGAATCTAAAGAAGAAAAAAGGCAGAAGAAGGAGAGAGTGGGAGGCACGACGGAAGCCCCCCCTTTAAAAGTGTTTTTTCCCCTAAAAATTAAAGTAGAGAACTTCTATTTGATGTGCTTATATTATAAAACTATTAACTCATGAAATAGTAGATTTAATGATATGTTCAACAGTTAATAGAATTAAATAAAAGCAACTCCTAAGTGATTATAACTACTTTTTATGCTTTTATCACACCCCCCTACTTAAGGATTGCTAGTCCCTAGCAATCTATATCAATAAATTACATTTTCTCTATATCACGCATTATATATCAATATATTACATTTTCTCTATATCACGCATTCTATATCAATAAATTACATTTTCTCTATATAACGCATTCTATATCAATAAATTACATTTTATTAATAAATCCAAAAATCCAAAAATCACGCATTCTATATCAATAAATCCAAAAATCACGGACTCTATATCAATAAATTACATTTTCTCTATAGTCTCTAAATATATAATTTTCGTAATCTTCTAACACCTTTTGATTCTCTAATTTTTTAGAACTCCAACTGTTGGTCAAAGTCAATGCTTTGACTTTGACTTTTGACTTTCTGTCAAATCCGAGAATTCAAATCTTCCAAATTTCTTATTTAGTCTATTTATAATTTTTATATTCATAACAGATTATTTTTACTTCTTTTATACCTCTTTTAGACCTAAGTTTGACCAAGTCAACTCTACAATTAAAGTCAACCCTACTCTGTGTGGATCGACCTGATACTTACACATTACTTGATTTTCTATCTTTCTATTTGTGAGTTCGGTTTTATAAATTTTGTTTGACCTACGTTTGTGTGTGTTAACGACCGTACTAAAACGCCTTCATCGGTACCAAGACACACCATGTGCTCTAGGAGATATAGAGTGTATCAAAACTCTTTCATGAAACCTTGTCATCATTGGTTAACGTGTATGTATAATCTTTCATCCAAGTGAGACTCATGAATGACTTAAGAGTATAGTTAGTTGTCAAATCCTAATCAATCACTCAATCGATATTAATGAGATTAGGGAATAATCGATAATAATTTTCTAAATATTTCCACTACCTTGGCCAAGGATTTAACTACATCTCAATCCTTAAGTCAATCTCTTGTTATACCAAGGGAGGGTGATCCTATCTTAACCACTCAATCACCTTCGAGGTAGTCATGTCATATCCAATCTATGACGTTTCAGAGATCCCATGACTAGGGATTTATAAGTTATCACTATCTATCATTTGTGTCTATATACCAATTGACACAAGATCAAGCATACTAATCCTATGATTCGGATCAGGTAGTGTAATTCTTTTAGGATAATTCAATGTCCTTCTCAAAAATCCCAGGAATAGGAATATTTAGAACATATAATTAAATATCAATGATCACAATATTATGATCTCATCATAATTCTTTGGTCATTGCATATGCTCATGCACTTCATTGCAAACATCACACAAGAATAACGATGAATAAAAGTTCATTTCAATAAATATAAACGAAAGATGAAAGTGTGATTGGCTTGCATGCCATAGAATTTTCATCAAGGACTAGCAGACCTTGCCGACATCACCACCACAAGACGAGTCGACCTACATGGAGAAGAAGCTACTCACTTATGACCAACTAGATTGGCAAGCATGAGTGATGACAAAGGTCCCAAGGTTCAAATACCTGGGATGAGGACTTATCATCGTTTTGGATTTCCCCTCGTTCTAGCTCTTTTTGGTGTTTCTTGGTGTTTTTTGATGAGTTCCTTTTTTGTCCCCATGTTTTTCATGTAACTAGGATTTTCCCCCTCCCTTCCCCTATATAGAGAAAGGAAGGGTATAAACCCTAGGGCGTAGAGAAGAAACAAAGAAGTTGATTTTTTTTTCCTTTTTGATATTACTCAAGGTGCACGGCCACAAGCTATTTGCACTGTTGTTGTCTCCATTGATGCCACCTCCGTTGTCCAACATCGTATGTTGCCTAGCTGGCACTGTTCTCAACTACAGCCACTGCACATCATAGTAGCCAGCTATGATCGACAACCGCCTCTGCAGCCATGGCCAGAGCTACCACCATTCATGGTTGTTTGCTGCCATAACCACCCTCCACAACAATCATTGTTGACCACCATTTCAGCCAACTAAGACCACGTAATCATGACTAACGTCCCCGGTTGGTCTCAAATACTACAACTACAGAAATATTCATCCTCAATGTGCCTCAGTGATCAATCGCGGCATCGCAGTGACTGTGAACCACATGAGACCTTACACTTCATCAGGAAATAGTGCATAAACTACTTTTTTTGCTCTCTCGGCCACATCAAACCACAGCACGTCATGCGAGGTTCTTGTCAACATCGTTCTTCATGCTCGGCGCTGAAGGTCAGCCTTTTCCTCATTATTCCTAAGCTCTAATTATCGCTTACATTGCTACCTCAAACTATTTCCATCGCACTCAAGTTAGATAGGCTAAGTCAAGAAATTAAGCCATTGAGCGACTCTCATGGAATGGGTCACCTCATAACCATAAACATGTCAAGCTTTAAAAGACGCAGCTACGCTACCAAACATCCCCCCTCCGTGGTACGATTGGGAGATCTTGACCTCACGAGACAACCTCTTTGACTTCGGCAAGTCGGTACGCCACAAGTCGGGGACTCCCAATATGACCTTCCCACCTTCCCTCGGTGGATAGACCTACATCATTTAGCGATCACAATCTCGGGAAATATACCCCCGGAATTACAGTTAACGTCGTCCTACATCATGATCTCCACGAATTACTTATGAATAAATTAAGAAATCATATGTGAGAACCATAGCATTTCGTGCTTCATTGGTATATTGATTTTGATTCTCTATCAACCAATAATGTGAGATGAGTAAAATGGTTAAAACTAAACTACTTGAAGTCCAAGCACACAAAACATGGTATTCTTTCTACCATTATGGTATTACTAAAATGGTTTAAAAATACATCCAAAATCTTGACTTTGCAATGAAGCCCACCCTACAACTCGCCTCCGCTTCTTTTCTCTCCCTATAATCTCGCTCTCTCTATGGTAGAACCTCACTTGACCATATAAATTTTATGTTAATCTTTGTTGAGGATAATTATTTTAATCTTGCTGCTATGCATAGAAATACGGTCATTGATGCGTAAATTTACGTTTTAAAAAAACTTATTCTCAACTCTTCAGATCTGATTTTTAAATTAGAATAGTAGTGAGTCAAGGTTGAATCCATAGGGAGGAAGGTTAAAATATTGAAATCAGAAGATTTTTTTGTATTTTTAGATTAGAAATTGGAAATGATCCATGAAATGAATAAGATGTAAGTGAGAATGAAATGAACCAATCAAATGCTTCTAAACTCTTTTTGAAGATTGAAAACCTTTGATTGGAGGTGGAAAAGTGATTTTTGGGCTATGTAAATATGAAAAATATCAATAATAAGATGAAAAAATAGAAAAGAATGATGGAAAATTATTATAATCTAAGTATTCATGATGAAATCACATATCGTGATGCTCTCTAATCAAAACATACCTTCAAGAGCCTCTACAATTGACCTGGACTTGGTGGCTTGCATCCAACACAAAGAATGAAAATTAATGAGAAGAAACTCACTAAAAATGATGTTCCATACATGAAGAATGATCAATCGCTGCCTTCTTTCCTTATGGATAGCTAGTGTTATAAGCATACAATGAAAATATATAGAATCCTATTATTTTCATCTCAGAACCTAAATCAGTCTAAAACATACATAGAGCTTCAATTGACAATCATGCCCACGCAATTTCCGCCCCTAACTCGATAATCATCATGAGATATGGCGATTTTAATTTGGAGCATTTTTTATCATTGATCCACTTTATCTCTCTCCTCAAATTCTGCCAATCATCTTGCTCCAGCCAGCCAAACTATGCATATTATAAAAAAAACTAAAAAAGGTACTTGTTCTCTCTTCTCTCTACTCTCTACTCTTTCTTCCGTCTTTCTTCTCTACACTCTCTATGCGATGGTGAGAGACGCCATCAAAGCAGAGGAGAGAAAGCGAGGCGATGGAGAAAACTATGGAGGAGAGAGAAGGAGTGGGGGAGAAGAGGCCTTCTCTCTCTTCTATTTGTTCATGCAAAATGAAAGATGGAAAGTGGAGGAAGAGAAGGGAAGGAAGGCAGAATCACCACGCAAAAGGGAGGATAGGTGAGGCATGTGGGTAACTGAGGAGGAAAGAAAAGAATAAGAAAGAAAAGAAAGAGGGAAGTATCCTCCTCCCCCCTTACACGTGCACGAGAAAACGTAGAGAGGAAGATGAGAGAAAGCGCATAAGAGAGGGATAAGGGCGGAGGAGGAATTCACGTACATGCATGAGCAAGAGAGGGAAGAGAAGAAGAAAAGAGACAGATGGAAGAGGAAGAAAAGTAGTGGAGAGGAGAGTAGTAGAGAATGAGCTCACCTCTCCTCGCGATGGAAATTTCAGTCACAAGAGAAGAGAGAGAGAGAAGACGGATGGGAGAGGATGAGGAAGAAATTTCCATTGTGAGAGAGATAGCAGATAGACGAGAGAGGATGAGGAAGAAATTTTCCTCCTCCCCCCTTATGCGCACACACGCAAGCTTGTAGGAGAGGAGGAAGAAGGTTACCTCTCCTCGAGCCTCTCCTCGCGAGAGAGAGAGAGAGAGAGAGAGAGAGATATCACGGGAGAGAGGGAGAGCGATCTGTAGAGAGAGAGAGACATATTCAAGGGAGAGATGGAGAACGATGGAGAGAGAGATAGATTCAGGGGAGAAACAAAGAGCGATTAGGAGAGAAAGAAATAGAGAGTGATTCAAGAGAGAGAGAGAGATTTGGGGAGAGAGGAAGAGCAATCAGGAGAGAGAGAAATGGAGAGAGAGAGTGTCTCTCTCTCTCATATTCTTTTTCTTTTTATATTTAAAAAATCTTAGAAAAATGTCAATTCATTTTGTGTGTATAAAATTATATTCTTATTGAATCAATGATGTTAAAATGCTCATAAATTGTTATTAACTATGAAATTTTAATAATATCCTTTAAAATATAAGAATTATCATTTAATCATTTTAAATCATGATAACATGCATTTATGATTAGATATTTAATAAAAAATACATAAAATGCATGATATTAATGCATGAAATTACATGTGATCACTTGCAGGGAAAGATGGTAGACATGGTAGACATGTTGTCACTTAAGGTAGCCATGTAGACCCCAATAGAGAAGGAATACCATAGGGTGACAAGGCATTCGAAGAAGTAATAGGACTAGACAACTTCAAACTATGACGACAGTAAAAGAGTAGGTTGCTGATATAATGCATTTATACAAGAATTTATATCATTATTAATCGCATTATGCACATAATTTGAATGAGAATTATTCCTTATATAGGTTTTAAATACAAATATAGCCCATATCCCGTTGATTCAGCCTTTTCAATTTTCCAGAAATAAATTACCATATGGTAATTGCAAATTTTTCCATGTGGGGAATCAGGTGATTTATTGTGACCTTTGAATGAATTTTTAGGTCAAATTTTAACTTGTGTCTATTTTATTTTCTTGAGTTAACATTGTAAGATAGTTCATCAAGAATTCTCTGGAGAAATATATAAACGGGACAGTTAATTGAGGTAAACTTGTGAAATGAATACTCATAGAAAACCTAGTCAATTAATCTTCATATGAGGTAGAATTTGGTCATAACACAATGACTTAAAAATTTATATGGATAAAGAATACTTGAGAAGATTTGAAATTTTTCAGTCTCAAGACAATTAATCAACCTCATGGTCATAAATTAGATATTAAAAGTGATCATAATCCATAGCAATAAGTTCACATAAAAAGTTACATTCTAGGAAGAACTTTATATGAGAATAGTTTGATCATAGAAATTTCTACACTCTTTATATTCAAGTAGTGTGAAGGACTCACAAAATCACCTAAACTACATCTTTACATTCTAATCATTCCTAATAAACTTCCCAAACTACATCTTTATTAAAAGAGTCTGTCGATAATGTGAAATAATAAATCCCTTCTTAATTATAAATAATCATCTAGATCTTCTTAATTCCATGAACCTTTCTTGTTTCAAACGACCCTAAACCAAAAAGGAGAATATTGAAAAGATTATGGAAGATTTAGAGCCGGCATCTCTCTTGAAGATTACAATGTTCCATATTTAAAAGCGTTCATGCTGAAGAAAAAATTTTATGGAAAGTAAATAAAGTTGTCAATCTGAATGCATTAATACCTCTAGATAATCTATGGCCAAGAAATATATTTCCACTCAGATGGCCTGCTGACGAAACGAAACCGCGAGGTCGTCGATTTCACGCGGTCTCGTGTCAAAAATAAACCCAAATTTACCAATTTGGGGAATTAAGAGAGAATTGAGGGGTATAATGGTAAATAAGGGTCGAATCCACAGGGAATTTAGGTATTTTTGAGATATCTTTTGGAATTTGGTCAAATTGGAAAATGAATTGAGGTGAGAAATTAGGGAAAATGGTGTTTTTAGAAAGAAGACTTCAAAACGAATCCACGGAATCAAGAATCATCGAATTTGGACTTGATTTCGCGGAGAAATCGAAATTTGAAGTGGAGAGAAATTTTCGGACGTTAAAATCGTGATTTTAAGCTAAATATTACGAAATTGAAATCTAAAACCTAATCTAAACGAAAATTAAAGATAATAGGAAGATAATCTAGGAAAAACCGCTTCCACTAAACCTGTTTAGCGATCAAAATGAGGTGATTAAGCTGATTATTCACCAAAAACGTCAAGAACGTCACGACGGGCTTCAAGCTGCGATTTCTCCTTGGATTCTCCACCAAATCTTGATTTCAACCCCTCCATGGATGCGGAAATGAAAGAGGAAGAGGATGGAATCAAGAGAAACGAGTGGATCGGTGTCTAGACAAGTCAATTTGATTGAGATCCAACTCAAATGCATACATCGACGAAGAACTCGTCTATTTATAGGGCGAATTGGGGAAAACCGTCCGATTGATGCGTTTAATCCGCATCAACGGCCAAGATTAAATGCACCAATTTGAAATGGTAAGCTTAAATCGTGGCCGTCAGATCTCAGATGAACGCTCCAGATCGCTCCGCTTGATATGCGTTTAAAAACGCTTTGATTTGTGCCCCTTGGATCGCGATCCAACGGTCCAGATGAATAACGCACGATTTAATCTGGACCGTTATAATCCACCTTTAATCAACACGTGCGTTGATCTTCATCTGGTGGTCCACGCACCACGTGATCGCCGCGTGTAATGCCGCCACGTCGCTGAAATTTGGCCGTTATAATTCCTGAAATCGTGCACGTGCTTGATGATCACTCCGTGGTCCGGTGTCCACGCGATCGACGCGCGTCTTTTCATCGCGCCTTCGATCCGACGTTCAACATGCGTCCACGTCACCTGCAGTTAAAACAGTGTGTGGGACTTTAGTCCCACACGGAGAAGATTAGTGGAGTCCGTCGGGTTTATAACGCCCGACGGATTAAAGGGTTAATAACGCTTCCCATCTAGGGAAGGCTGAAGACCCATTTTATATATATTAAATAAATATACTATAAATATAAAAACGCGCCACGTAGGCGCGCTGCGCGGGTCCGCGTGGCTCTGCCACATGGCCTTGCGTGCCACGTCGCACCCGCGTGGGACCCGCGCGCTTTTTGCTTTTTATTTATTTATTTTAAACATTTTTTAAATAGAAATTAAATCGGAAAAATCAGGAAAAATCCAGAAAAATCCCTAAAAATTGTAAAAATCATATCTTTTAAAATACAACTCCAAATTAATCCAAATTTCTTTCATTTGATCTGAAATTTAATTATCTATCATTCTAAAAAGTCAAATTATTTAAATAACAAGAGATTTAATTCTTATTTCAAAAATACATTCATTTCTTTAAGATTTTAACTTTAGAAAATTAAATGAATGTTTATAAAAATGATTTCTCTTATTATTTAAATTTAAAAACTACTTATAATCTCAAGTAAAGATGGGTTATAAAATCTCTAATCTTTAATTCATCATAATTAACCCTAAATTAACGCATTTTGAGATTATAACATAAAATTGCATAGAATGATAGAAATACACTCAAAATATGATAACATGCACATAAATGTAATGTTTTATGCCTTAATTTGCATTAATAATCATGTTTTATCATGTTAAGATTGCATGTTATCACCTGCCAAGATTATTCTTGATTGCTTCCTTTGGCCTACATGTTCAAGTTTTATTTATTGATTTTCAATAGAATATTTTTCTTACTAGAACATTCAAGAAATCCATTCACTTGACTCAACAAATACGTCATTTTCAAAACCATAGAAGTTAATTATTTTCAAAAAATAGTATCATTTTGGCGATTTATCTTTTCTTTCATGGAATTATTATTGAATTCCTTTAATCATGCCAATTTGTCTTACTTATGAAAAATGAATGACTTTTTTATGTTAAAGTTTTCAACTCCAAGCCACATAATCACTAGAAATCAAAATAAAAAAAATTTTACCCTGGCTTTAACAACTAAGTCTATTTTACCAGCTTGGCTTTAACAAACTTGTTTCAAGAACTTACCTTTTTCCTTGTTGATTAAGAAAACCTGTCTATTGGGAAATTTTGTTGGAAGCCAATAGATAGAGGGGATGGTAATAGAGGAAAATCTATAGAGGAGTAGAAGGTTTTTTGTTTTTAGCGAGAGTTTCTTCTCACTTTTCCTCTCTCCCATGTCTTTATCATTTGTGTGCATGAATGAGTTCCTTGGAAGCACTTCATTTATGTCATTTTATGTCTTTCTCCTCTCCTCATGCAAAACCTACAAGTGATAAATTTCATGGCCAAATTTAAGAAGTTTTTGAGTGATTATTGTGGGGCTCTTTGTTGTCCGGGTCTTTGTATCTTAGAGAACATGTAAATTTTTTTATTTGAAATTTGTATGTTTTAATGGCGAATAGAGTTAGTGCAAATTTTTCCCAACTATCCACAACTCCATTTAATGGAGAGAAGTATGAGTTTTGGAGTAAGAGGATTAAGGCATTTTTAAGTCACTTTGGCATTATGGGATATTGTTAGTAATGGTTATGTTGAAGATGAGACAAGGTGCAATGAGTTAAGAGAATTAAATAGGAAGAATGCAAAGGTGATATTTGCATTAAACTAATCAACTTTTGATGAAGTATATCCTAAATTTTTGTCTGCAAAAGCATCTTATGTGCATGGAATATCTTGAAAAAGAGATTCCATGGAGAAGAGAAAATTATGATGGTAATAGTTAATTTTAGAAGAGAATTTGGAACCTTAAATGTGAAAGGTGGAGAAAGTATTTGACACTATTTTTGTACAGTGTCTACTCTTGTAATAGAGATATAAAGCAATGGTGAAAAAATATTTGAGAGAAAATTTGTAGAGAAGATGTAGAGGAGCCTTCCAAAAAATGTTATTGTGTAATTGTTTCCATTCAAGACGAAAATGATCTATCAACATCCACACAAAACACGTTTATGGGATTGTAGAATTCTCATGAAGAAAGGAAGAAGAATGTTCATGAAAAATTGTTAGAACAAGCATTCCAAATGAAAGCTCAAGTTCTGAAAGGTCAAGCAGCTCAACTTGGTAGAGGACATGGACATAGAAGTAAGATTTGAGTTAGGCATAGAAATAAATTTTTTTTTGTGGACATGGTCGAGCAAGATTTGATCAAAGAAATCAAGGAAGAGACAGAAGTAGTCCAATAGATGGACATCAATATGGTTGAGGAGAACAACATGGACATTTATTTGGAAAAATCTATGCCCAATGTTGTTTATATACTCAATTTTTATCCCACAAAGGTTGTGAGGAACCTTACCTTGCATGAAGTATGGTTTCATTGGAAACCTAATTTTACTCACTTAAAAGTGCGAAATGCATAGCATATATGTATGATGATCTCCATTACACCTGTTTTCCGTCACTATTATGTATCAATTTCATCCAATACAATTTATATTTCCTTACTTGGTATAGTTTATGCAAGGGTCAAATCCACAAGGACCTGAGATGATGAGATTAGATGTTCAAACAAAAACTAAGATCGTGAAAAGAAGCAAGAGCGTGCTTAATCTTATCGTTTACCTTAAGGATGAGCACTACCCCAAGGATGTCTGATAACATGCAATTTTAACATACAATTATATGATTATTAATGCAAATTAAGGCATCAAACATTCCATTCTTATCCATGTTCTCATATTTTGAGTGCATATATATGATTTCATGCAATTTTAAGTTATAATCTCAAAATGCACTATTTTAGGGATAATTATGCATTTTTAATAATATATTTTAGAGTAGATTATTCTCATCTATATTTGAGATTATAATTGGGTTTTAATGTTAAATAATAAGAGAAAACACTTTTTCTATACTCATTTATTTTTCTAAGTTTTAATTTCTAAGAGAAATGACTGTATTTTTAAATAAAAATTTATTCTCCTGTTATTTAATAATATAATTTTTTTAGAATGATAGATAATTTAATCTATGATCCAAAAAAATAAATTTGGATTAATTTAGAGTTATATTTTAAAAGATATGAATTTTCTAATTTTTTAAAGATTTTTATGGAATTTTTTCAAATTTTTCTGAATTTATTTTGGATTTATTAGAATTTTTAAAAAAACAAAAAATTGATTTTTAATGCCATATGACATGGCAAGTGACGTGGCGCAAACAAAATAGCTGCACCACACGGCGGCATATGAGAACTTCACGTGCCACACACGTGTGCGTGTGTGTGTGAGTGTGTGTGTGTGCGTGTGTCTGCACCTTAGTGCGATTAATGAGAATAAGCACCCTTTTCTAGGATTTTTGCTAACTTATTAATCACACATTTGTTTTATTCACTGGTCTCACCTCAGGTTTTGTCATTTGGGACTATCTTTTTTGTTTATTATATCGTAGGCAACGTGGCGGAATCTAGAGCATTTGATTCGCGCACTAAATTGAAACCGTCCATCGTCACTTAAGTTGGGGGTATGCATTCAGATTGGACGACGATTCATATTCTAAATGTTTTTATCTTAGTATTTTATCAGATGATTTATAACGGCTAAGATAAAATGCACCTGATGGACTTCCATGGATGTGTGGCGACATCTGAGGTGTTCGATGAAAATCGAATAGCAAGCGTTACGTGACGATTCAAATTCACGCGAATTCGTGACTTCATCTGGTCGCTCCGTTTCAAATCAGATGGATGTGACTTAAAGATAACAATTCACAGTTTGAAGTTTCATTTATGTCTTTAATCAAAGATGAAATGCCAAATCTGACGGTTATGCCCAAATTTGCTTATTTATACGAATGTTCTTTGATGAAAATTGTATTGTTGGATATTTTTTAGTAATCGAATTATCTAGATACCACCATCCTTGAATCTTTCACATTCTTCTTCTTTTTCTATACTCATTTCCGCGTCCACGAAGTGGTTAAAAGGGAGATTTCATTGAAAGAAAAGGGAGAATTCATCTCTTGAATGCCGACCATTATCTTCAAAATCACGAAATGAAAATTTGTTGATCCGGTGATCAATTGGATCATTTTGATTGTTATCTCATGTTAAATTATGTGTTTTCCTCCTAATCTTTCGTCATGTTTCATTATATTATAATTTAGAATCGTAGATTAGGTTAATTTCATATTGCTCTTTGATTTCTTCGTGAAGCATGATCCAAATCAAGATATTTTTTATTCTATGGTTCATCATTGAGTTCTCTTTCCAAATCTATCAGAATCCCTAATTTCTCACCTCATTGCATTGTCTGATTTGATCAAATCAAGATATTTTTTATTCTATGGTTCATCATTGAGTTCTCTTTCCAAATCTATCAGAATCCCTAATTTCTCACCTCATTGCATTGTCTGATTTGATCAAATTTTAAAGTATACCTTGAAAATGCCTTAATTCTCTGTACATTCGACCTTTATTCAACTCTATTCTATCTAATTCATGATTATTTCTCTAAATTGGTGAGTTTGGTAAATTTTATGACGCTTATCTGCATGTTTTCAACAACTGCGTGGATTCACTTCATCAAATGGCGCATTGTCGAGGATTTTTACTTGGTCTATTTTTTATTTTTCATTTTATTTCTTTATTTTGACACGCATCGATCCTATATTAAGTGATCCAAAGTAGAAATCGATCTTTGAGATCCATAACTCAATAAGAACAAGTAATTTTGGCCCGTTTTTTAAAGATTATGGGCGATCATTTTTCAAAATCACGTTAAGAAAGCGTAACTCTCGCGGAAAGCGACACCCAGCTATGACCATTGTCATTATTTGATAATTATAATTATATATACATTTATTATTTTTATGAGGCGCCATTCACCTAGAAAACATGTTCTAATGCCTTCCGAAGATGAAATTTATCGTAAAGGATCCTCAAATCAATGTAATCTTAAGTAGTTTTCCCTTTTCCAAGAATTACAGTCTTTTGCTCACAAGTATTGTTTTGAGAGGGCTGAGCTCTCACGGAATCACGCACGACTTGTTTTTTTAATCATTGTGGATTTTCAATTGAAATTCACAATCCTATCCAAAAAGCCTATTTTACTAGGGATATTTAGAGTTTTTCGTAGTCCTAGGCCACACCAAAGCTTTGATTTGCATAGACTTATGGTATGATAGACTCGAAGTAATTTGAATTGCAACCGCTCAATCCATAGAAATTTGTCTAGAAAATCTATCTATATTTCTCTATATATACATAAAATATATATATTTTTATATTACCTCCAATTCAGTTGTGATTTCATGAATCTAATTGGATGACATCATTTGAGTTTCATGCATAACATTTTGAATTTCACTTTCAGACCATATCGTATAATGATCTATCTATTTAAAATAAGAATTATTATGGTTTGGATATTGAGAAGTTTTTTTATCATGCATCAAGTTTTGATTCATAACAACTATATGAATTTTTCAAGATGATGAGCTTAAATGAGTCTAGTTGAAGATGTTACACTTAGCGCTTATTGGGAGGAAACCCAAAGTTATCCTTTTTTGTGTTTTTACTTTTAATTTTTTTTTTAGAATAAAAAAGTCATCACATAACTACATTATGAGGGGCGCAGGCTGACGAAGCGTTTTGTGCGGTCGTGTAAACACACAAACTTCGGTCAAACAAAATTTATAAAACCGAACTCATAAAGATAAAGATGGAAAATTAAGTAATGTGTAAGTATCGGGTCAATCATCAAAGAGCAAGGTTGACTTTATTCGCAGGGTTGAATTGGTCAAATTTAGGATTAAAAGAGGTTTAAATAAGATGTTATGAATAGAAACTATATAAACAAGCATTGACTTTGACCAACAGTCGAAGTTCTAAAAAATCTGAGAACCAAAGGGGTCAGAAGATTACAAAAATTATATATTTAGAAACTAGAGAGTAAATGGAATTTATTGATATAGAATTGGTGAATTTTCGAGAAGAAACGACTTTATTATGAATTATTGAAAATCAAAGATCAAAAAATCACCAAAATGACCACCTTAGAGGAAATTTCCAACTTGTCTACTCAAATCAAATCCAAATCTTGCAATTTATATATAAATGGAAAGCTAAGAACCAGAGGAATCTAAAGAAACAAAAATGATCGAATTTCGATTTGTATTTTAAAAGTAATTCATTCTGAAAGTCAACACTCAAATTCTCATGAAAAATGAATAGTGCTAGGTCAAATGTTAATTTGAAGGGTCAAATGAACTCGAAATTAAATGAATTTCCTATCCACGGAAAGGTGATGAAAAGAGGAATCCAATGAAACCAAAATCGAGTGATTTTACATTATAATCAGAGAGATATCCTATTTTCAAAATTAGAAAAATTTCAAACTGAAATTTATGGAAAATGAAGAACACTAAGAACTAATTTGCAAAATTAAAGATCTAACCTAATAAAAATTCAAATTACCACCTGATATTTGATCGAATCTTACTACTAACCCGATTGCCGCAAGAATGGGGCTTCAATTCACATGGATTG
>CM044102.1:2552226-2625172 GCA_024174645.1 Lemna minuta | reverse complement strand
CTTATTATTTAACTTTTAAAAACCACTTATAATCTCAAGTAAAGATAGGTTATAAAATCATTTATCCTTAATTTCTCACAATTAACCCTAATTTAGTGTATTTTGAGATTATAACATAAATTTGCATGAAATGATAGAAATGCACTCAAAGTATGATAACATGCACATAAATGTAATGTTTTATGCCTTAAATTGCAATAATAATCATGTTTTATCATGTTAAGATTGCATATTATCAGTGCTCAATTCTTCATTTAAGTGAAAGCATCCTGGCCGTCAATCGTGATAATTATAACGGCTGAGATCGCTCTTGATCGGTGAACTCCGTGACACATCATGACCATTAGATTAAGATCCAACGGAGATCAAACGATGCCACCTTTCAAATAGATACACCGGGACTCACCTCGATGCTTCATCGGAAATCAGACGGATCAGATTTAATCGCGACGCTTTGTAAAACGCCGCGTCATTTGAGCTGTTAATCGCAATGAATCCGCGAGATCAACGGTCATGCCCAAATCTGACCCTTTTAAATATAGTTCTTCGCGATAGAAAGAGCTACCCGCGATCAATCTTCGAATTCTCCTTGTTTAGAGCTCGATTCGCGCGCCGTTTCTTTCCCTGTAATCGCAACTCATTTCTGCTCCATTTGAATGTGTAAATTTCAATTTCAATCCAAAGAAATGGAAGAAATCAAGTCTTGAACTTCAAACTTCATCTTCGGAAACTTGGAATGAAAAGCCTTGCATCCGGCAATTAATTGGATCATTTCGAAGGCTAATTTGGGTTAGATTGTTTGTTTTCTTCTTAATCTTTCATCATTTAGTGTTAATTTTACATTTTGAATCGTAGATTAAGTTTAAGTTTAGTTTAATTTTTGTTTTTAATCATTTTGGGATACAAAAATTTCTTCTAACTTAAACTTCGATTACTCTTCGAATTCTCATCCAAATCTTCTGTTTTTTTATTTCGTGGATTCAAATTTGAGTTATCTTTCTTAAATACTAAAACACCCAATTTCTAATCTCAATTCGTCATCCGATTTGACCAAATTTTAAAGATATCTCTTAGATTTCCCTAATTCTCCGTCGATTCGACCCTTAATTACCATCATACTAAGTAATTACTTTGATTATTCATAAATTGGTAAGTTTAGGACTTTGTTTTGAGACTGAATTGTGTGCCCGAAGGAGAAAACACAAAAAGGCACTTGAAAATTTTTGCGCCCACATCTTCCCGAATGTGCGCCATGGCGCGCACATGGCATGCATCTCAATAGGTGCTAAAGTACCTACTGAGATGTGTGCACATGTGTGCATGGGGTCCCACTGAAATGTATTCCTGCTTGCCACATGTGCACTGGCTTGGCAGGTGCTACAGTAAGTGCCTAGCAACTTGTCCCTGTGTGCCAGTGTGCTCCATGGGGCACGTGCTCGATAGGTGCTACAGTATGCATTGGACATCCTGCCGAGGGTGAATTGTGGCCCTTGCTCCTGTGTGCCACTACGCACCATCTTGGCAGGTGCTATAGTACTCCCCGAGAGTGCGGCATATGTGCACGCTGGGTGCTCTCCCTTGCATGCCACAAGAGTGCCACGTGCGCCAACCGAGCACATGGATGGAAAATTACTTCCATAATTCTATGCTTTGATTTTCTTCTCATCCCAAGCCTTCTTCACTCCAATTATTGCACATCGCTCCACAAATTTCACTCTCCCCAAACCTTTTTTGAGGATGTCTACCAATTGGTCTTCAGTCTTCACATGCTTGATGATGGCTTTCTCATCTTCGGCACATTCTCTAATAAAATGATAGCGTGTGTTAATGGGTTTGGTTCTGTTGTGATGAGCTAAGGTCTTGCATAGCATGATGACTACTTGATTATCAACCACAATCTTCACCGCTTTAATCTCAACTCATGTTACCTCTTTCACTAACCTAGCAATCCACACTCCTTGACACGGCTGATGTAATTGCTATATATTCAGATTCACGCAAAGATAAGGCGACCACATTTTATTTCAAAATGTTCCACATGAGTGGTAGACCACCTACAAAGAAAAATTGTCCCACGTTGCTCTTTCTATCTTCCATGTCACCGACGAAGTCAATATTGCTATAGCCAATTACTTTGAGATCCTTCACACCTTTATCATTTATTAGAACAAAATCAATAGTATCCTTAAGGTACCTTAGCACCCTCTTAGCAGTTGTCCAATGGTTAGAGGTATGATTCACCATGTATCTACTCAAAATGCTTACTGAATAGGTTATGTGGGGTTGCATATGAAGTAGATACCTCAAGCTTCTAATTAAGCTCTTATACAACATTGCATCCATGCTTCTTCCACCTCCCTCTTTCTTAAACTTCAACTGATCTTCAATTGGAGTATTAGTTGGATTAGAATCAACCATTTTGAATCTCTCCAAGATGTGAGCTGCCTATGGTTTTTCAGATAAAGCTATTTGGGACTTACCATGATGCACTATAATGCTTAAATAGGAATGATAACATGCATTTATAACATGAATTCTTATCTTTATTAACTCATATTCATGCTTATTTTATGTGAATATGATGCATGTTAGCATAATTTTTAGGAATTTTCTCCATTGGCATGTCATTTTACTAAAGTTGATATTTATGCATAAATTAGGGATAATTTCATGCTTAATAGATGATTAATCTTTTGTTTAAATGAATAGAAGTCAATCTCTGTTATGGAATGATTTTTGACTTTAGTAAACATTTGGAAAGATAATTTCAAGATGAATTTATGATTTAAAGTGTTTAATGAAAAAAATGATTTAGGTAAATTTTTAATTCATCTTGATGTCTTCATTCTAAATATATTTTAATTGACATGATATTAAAAAGAAGAGAATTTGTGATCCAATGGAGAAAATTTGGATTAAAAAGGAGTTGTATTTTGAGAAATATGAATTTCTAAAGTTTTAGCCCTTTTTCTGATTTTTATTTGAATTTTAAAGTGATTTTTAGATGAATTTCTTTGTTAAAATCAGGAAAAAGGGGGGTATTTTTGTCCACAGGCCCCCGACTGATGACGTGGCAGGCTTACCTGACGTGGCAAGCAGGGCCCAAGCGACCGGCAGATGTGGCAAGGTGGTGACGTGGCGCGCGGGACCACTGCGCCGTTACGACGTGGCACTGAGGCCACGTGGCAAGACGCGTATGGCCCACGCGGGACGCGCGTGTGGCGCTGACGTGTGGCCGGGTGCCACGCGGGCAGGCCACGCGGACGCCCGTGAGGGGCGTCACATGGCGAGGGGGGCTGGTAAGTGGAGGGCCCACGGGTTAGTGGGCCCTGGTTAGTATTTTGGGGCGGTAACGCAATAGGCGTTTACCGCTCCCTAATTTATAGGGGCGTGTTCTGTTTTTTTCTTCCGTGTGGGACTATGTCCCACACGAGTCTTACCTTGCAGGTGACGTGGACGCGCGGCGAGCGTCCGATCTCCTCACGGATGGCTACGATCGTGTGGACCCGAGTCCACGCGATCATAGATCAAACACGTGCGTGATGCTTACCTTAAGTGACGACGATCGGAGCGTTAATCAGTAGCCACGTGGCGTCCTCAGGAGCGCCCGATCGTCATCGCGAGTTCATCGGATTCTAGTCATCGGACGGTTGCGATTTTTCGCAATCGGGAGCACTATGTGATCATCGCGAGTTCATCGGATTCGATTCATCAGACGGCCGTGATCGCTGGCAACCTTGGCGACGCGTGGAACCTTTTGGTGCGCCCGATCCTCATCGAACGAACAGCGTTGAGATCGTGATCATCATCGCGATTGTCTTACATCGGACGGCGGACGCTCCTCGAAACCTGTTTCCACTCGATCGCGCAATCATGGCCATCCGCTCACCTGAAGGGTCATCGGACGACGCAGACTGATCGTGGAAGAACTCCACGACCGCGGTCCGATCGAACCGCGATCGCGACGCGATCGAACCACGATCGGAGGGTTGACGTGGGGTAATCGCTGCCAGCCGATCAGATGGCGATCGACAGACAGCCAGGACCACGATCGTGGCCCGATCGTGGCCCGATCGTGGCCGAAATGATGGCTATTCGGAGCAAATTCGAAGCGTAATTTACGGCCAACATGGGAGCTTCGAGTTCGCCCCAAGGAAGGGCTCTCACGACCATGCAAAACCGTTCCCACGACCGCCTCTACAGCCCACGATTCCGGGCCAATTTCTCTCTTTAAAAGCATGTATCTCCCTTATTTGTTCTTCAACTTTTGATCGATTCGTGAAGGAATTAAGCAAATTTCGATGAAGATCTTTAGTTCATCGTGATCACCCCGCGTTTAGACTCGATTCCGAAGGGATTGGAGCGGGATTGATCGCGAATTCCTCCTTGATTTCATCGATTTTTCCGTTGAATTCCGAAAGTCCGTGAGAAAGGATCCGAGCAAATTCACTCCAATTCGCGCAAATTGGAGCTTAATTCTCCTAGAAATCGGGTTAGTAGTGAGATTCGATCAATTTTCAAGAGGTAATTTGAGTTTTTATTAGATTTAGAAGTTTAACTTTGCAAATTAGTTCATAGTGTTCTTCATTTTCCCCAAATTTCGGTATGAAATTTTGCTGATTTTGAAAATAGGATATCTCTCTGATTATAATTCCAATTCACTTGATTTTGGTTTCATTGTATTCCTCTTTTCATCAGCTTTCGGTGGATAGCAAATTCATCAAATATCGAGTTCATGTGACCCTCCAATTTAACGTTTGACCACGGACTGTTCATCTTTCATCAGAAGTCAAACGTTGACTTTCGGGGTCAATTACTTTTTATTGACAAATCAGAATTTGATAATTTCGGTCTTGTTGGCTTCCTCTGGTTCTTAGCTTTCCATTCACATATCAATTGGAAATTTTGGAGTTCATTTGGGCATTCAATTTGAAGATTTTCTATGAGGTGTTCATTTCAGAGATTTTCTGATTATTGATTTTCAATAATTCATAATAAATTCATTTCTTCTCCAAAAATTACGAAATATATATCAATAAATTTCATTTTCTCTCTAGTTTCTAAATATCTACTTTTCATAATCTTCTGACTCTTTTTGATTCTCTGATTTTGTAGAACATCTATTGCTGGTCAAAGTCAACGGTCTGACTTTGACTTTTGACTTTTCTCTGTCAAATCCGAGATTTCAATTCTTAAAACTTCTTATTTACCTTATTTATATCATTTCCATATCTTTAATCTTATTTTCTCTTATTTAAAACTTCTTTTAAAGCTAAGTTTGACCAAGTCAACTCTGCTATTAAAGTCAACCCTGCTCTTTGTGGATCGACCCGATACTTACCCAATACTTGATTATTATATCTTGTCTTTGTGAGTTCGGTTTTATAAATTTTTGTTTGACCATCGTCTTTGTGTTTTAACGACGCACAAAAACGACACGTCAAGGAACATAAGAAACCCAAGTTTCTCATCTCAAGAATCTTCATCATAGACTTTTTGAACTCCTTCACTATGGCTTTACTTGCCCTCATGGTGATCAAATCATCCATATATACTCCCAGAATCACTTTGCTTTGAGTAGTGTTTAAACAGTACACACCTTTGTCATTTTTTCTTTTATAAAGCCTATGCTCTTCATAGTGTCATCAAGCTTTACACTCCATGCTCTAGGTGCTTGCTTGAGTTCATCAATGACTTTGTCTAGATTGAGCACCCACTCTTCTTTTCTCTCTTTCACATAGCCCTCCAGTTGGGTGATATAGATCTCCTTGATTTCACCATTCAAGAAGGAGGACTTCACATCTAGATGATGTAAAATCCAACAGGGTGATAAGTCATAAATCTTAGTGATAAAACATACTCTTGTAATGAATTTTCTATGCAACTCTTTGTATTAATTTGCATGTTTTATCTACATTTTAGTATGAAATTGTGATTTTCATAAATTTCAGACCTTGCCCTAAAATTATGCAGAATTATGTATTTTTAGGAGAATTTAAAGGCTTAGGTTGAGACATGAGCCCAAGGAGCAAGAGGAGACATTCCAAGCATATTTTGGAGCAGCCCATGAAGATGTCAAGACATCAATTGAGAGGCCCATCAAGACCAAAAAGGGCACGAGAAAAAAATCCCGATTGCTGAAGCCCGAGAGACCCAATGACCCACCTTATCTCTCTCCTTCCTGATTTAAACCCTTAGGGTTTCTGGAGAAGAACTTGTCATTTTGATTCAGTCTAGCCCCCATTGGAAGCTAGTGTGCAACTGGATCTGTGGCCCACTTACCCGAGTAAGAGCCAAGAGAACCGAGAACGTCCAGAGCTGCAGGAGAGGAAGAGAAGAAGAGTCCCTTAAACCTTGACAGGTGTGACACAAGGTGCCTCTCTTTCATTCTCTTCCTCATCCTCTCTTTGCTTCCCTTGTTTGTAGGTTATCCTAGTGGCAGATAGCCCACTTGTAGAGCTCCCGACGCTACCGGCTTCGTCGATGACTTGTCCTGGAATCATAATCTCAAGAGTCTTCGAGTTGACGTCGCCACTCCATTGCCGCTGCCCGCCGGCAGCACTCTCTCTCTTTTCTCTCTCTTATTTGTTCAAGAAAATACTCCTTTCATCACGTTAGAAGTAATCACGATTTCATTGTTTTTTTATTTAGTCTCAATCATTGTTTATTTCTCTTGTTTATCATCGTTCTTCGTACCTCATCTGAGGTCGCATGTAACAAGCCACCGCCTGCTACAACAGTCCTCCCCAAAACCGAAGTCTGAAATTAGTTTTGCACAAAGAACTTCTCGACAAGAATTCTTTTACCATTTTATTTTGCCTCCCATTGTCTTTGCATCCTCTATTTAATCGCGTGAACGTCTGATGCATCTGCGTTCTTACCCAAAGCCGATTTGCAAAATCAGTTTTTTTGAATAGAAAATTAACAAAAAAATAGTGGTTCCATCAGAAGTTGAGTTTTTCTTTGTTGAGTTTCGCCTGCTCTTGTCCTTATGTTCACGGGATTTACTGTTGCTCGCCTGCATCTGTCTGTCTACTCAAAACTGAAATTCTGTAATCGGTTTTGAGTTACGAAAAAAAACAAATTTTAATCGATTAACTTGTTAAGCCGCCCTCAAGGTCTTCGTATCTCACCCCTTCCTCGCACGCATTTCTGCTGCCGACACCCACTTGCAGCTGCGTTTCTTCCCCACATTCAATTTTTGAAATCGGTTTTGAATCAAAACCGATTTCACGGTAAGCATAGTCCCTATTTCTCGCATTCATCTCTAATATGTGATAGTCCACCCTTTGTTTCGCACCTCCTCGCCTCTTTGCTTTCCCTTCTCCTTTTTGAATCTCTCTCCTCTTTTATATTAATCACCTTGATTCATCTCGAATCCATTCTCTTGCCCTTACTGTTCGTGTCTTCCACCTGTCTACACACAGTCTATGTATTCTTCTCTTATCCTATTTCTTACTTACTTCTTATCCATAGAATAAGAATCCCTTCTTACTTCTTACTCCGTATTCTCTATTTTCTCTTTATTGTTATTTATTCTCTACCTGCATCTTCTATGTTTCCTTATCTTATTGCCTTCTCTTCAATTACTCTCTTTAGTCCTTATTCTTCTCATATATTTCCTTTTTTTCTAATATATTTGTTAAGTTCTAATATCTCCTCACTTTCTAAAATCCTAAAAAATACTGCTTTAAATTGGAAATTCACTAGCTAATTACCCACTCCCTATAGATCGATCCTTACTTGCCCTAGACTCGTGAGGTTTATAAAATGTGTTGTGTATGCTTAAAAAGTCACATTTTGAGATTATTTCTCTCTGATTAACATCATCACATTTTGAGCTTATCACAGGGCTGCCAATGTAATCAAGATACGGATTGATTCAAACCAAGCAACATAAGCGAATATGTCATCATAAGGAATTCCATATCTTTGATGATACCCTTTCACCACCCATCTCACAACTTCACCCAATGGATCCTTCTTTAGCATCTATACCCATTTCACACCAATGGGCTTATATGATTTAGGAGCCTTCACTTGTGTCCACATACTAGTCTTCTCAATGTACGTTATCTCCTCCTCCATAGCTTTCTGTCATGCGTCTTCTTGAGAGGCCTTGGAATAAGCGGTGGGTTCTTCAAATAAGATGAGGCATTCCTTCTCAATTGCACTAGTAGCTTTGTAGAGAGCTTGAACATATCGATATCTTGGCATCACTTCATTGCTCGTTGATGTCGATCCTAGGCTTTGACCTAGTTTTTCAATTGAAGGCATATCTTGAAGCACACCTTGAATATTTGCTTCTCCATCTTCCATACTATCACTTAGATTTTCAAATCCAAAGTTTACACTTGAAACACAAAACCCCTTAAAAGACATATCTTCCCTCGATTGTCATTCCATGAAGTTCCACTTGCACCCTTCTTTGAAGTTGACATCTTAGCTCAAATAAATCTGGTGTGTGGTAGGGTCAAAACACTGATGAACCATGGTACCTCTCTTGTACCCCATAAATGCCATCTCCTTGCTCCTATCTTTAAGTTTCCCCAGAGCTCCATGAGTCTTTACATGCACAGTTGAGCCGAAGATACTAAGATGACTCAGTTTAGGCTTCTTTTTGCTCCATATCTCACATGATGTCTTCTGTTGCAAGCTCTTCATCAAGAACATATTCAATACATACACACAACTACTGATAGCCTGACCCCACAACTCAAGAGTTAAGCTCTTGTATTTGACCATGCTTCTCATAAGACCCACAATGGTCCTATTCTTCCTCTCAACTACATTTTTTAGGGCATATGTGGAGTAGTGAGCTGCTTTTGTATGCCTTTCTCTTCACACCATGGTGAGAATTATTTTGAAGTTAATTCTCCACCACGATCAGTCCTGAAGCACTTGATCAGTGATTCATTGGATTCACTCTTGCAAGAGTCTCAAAATTTGTAAAGGCTTTAAAGGTTTCCGACTTGCTCTTCAAAATCACTACCCACATCAACCAAGAAAAATTGTCAGCAAGTAACAAAAAATACTTATTTACCTTGATTGTTGAAGGCATGATTGATCTACAAATATTATCATAGACCAATTCTAAGGACTTTGTGATAACATTCTAGTGAGACATGATAATACATTGTTATTTATGCATATTAAGGCATACAAGATTTCATTCCTACGCATGTTATCATATTTATGAGTGTTTATCTATCATTCTATGAAAAATTCATCATAATCTCAAAATTTTGGGTTAATTATGATGAATTAATGATAAATAATTTCATAACCCATCTTTACTTGAGAATATAATTAGTTTTAAAGTTAAATAATAAGAGAAATCATTCTATATACATTCATTCTATTTTCTAAGTTTTAAAATCTTACAAAAATAAATGTATTTTTGACATATAAATTAAATATCTTAATATTTATTAAATTTGAATTTTTAGAATGACAAATAATTAAATTTCTGATCAAATCAAAGAAATTTTGATTAATTTGGAGTTATATTTTAAAAGTTATGAATTATCTAATTTTTCAGGATTTTTTTGAAAATTTTTTCTTAATTTTTCTGAATTCTTAATGAATTTTAATGATTTTTTGGAATTAAAAATATATTTTTCTAATTTAAAATAAACTTTTCGATTTATTATTAGTGTGCAGGTGACGTGGCACAATCTGGAGCAGCCGATCGATCACGCTTGATGATCACAAGCAGGATGTCACGTGGCGAATCGTGGGACATCCCATCGTGCTATTAAATCGCGATCGTTCATCTTCACTTAAAGCGTTGGGGTACATGGCATGATTTGATTCGTCGCAGAATCGATTTAATCTCAGCTGTTGATCAAAGGAGTTATAATGGCTGAGATCAAACTAACAGAAATGCATCAGAAACGTTTGATCGTGATCCAATGGGGTAGCGTTTGATGAGTTTTTATAGCGCACGGGACGTGGCCTCATCTTGGCAGTCGAATGAAGATCCAATGGCTACAACTTAACGGTAAAGATTCGCATCTGATGCATTTCATCAAACCCGTTGATCATGGATAAAATGAAGATGGGACAGTTACGCCCAAATCGCCCAATAAATTGAGATGTTCTTCGAGATTCTAGAGCATTCGAGAGCAATTCGACTTAATTGAACTATTTTAGACACTAAATCTATTGAATCTCTTGTTTCCAATGGCTTCTAGACTCATTTCCGCTTCCACATAGTGTTTCTAAGTGACATTTCGACGATCGACAAGGAAGAAATCGACGCTTGAACTCCATAATCACGTTTTTCTAAATTTTGATAAATAGCCTTGATTCCGACAATTAATTGGATCAATTTGAGCGCAATTGTGGGTTAGGGATTGTGTTTCATCATAATCTATCTTGGTATAGCTATATATTTCATTTTAGAATTGTAATTTTATTTAATTTACTTCTTAATTTTGATAATTTCTTCGCAAAATCAAACCCAAATTTAGTGATTTTTTATTTCATGAATTTGTCTTTGAGTCCTCTTTCATAAAGTATGAAATCGTCTAATTTCTATCACCATTTCATCGTCTGATTTGATCAAATTGGAAGAGATCATTAAAAAATTCCCTAATTCTCATATTTACCATGATGCCCCTCAATTCGTGATTTACTCTTGAAGATGGTAAGTTTGGACTTTTATTATGGCTGTTGGCCGTGTGTTTTTAATGACCATATGGCCTCGATCCATCACTTTGTGGCTCTAAATTCAATTGATGTGGGAAATGGAGCTCTAGCATGTTTTCCGGCCACATAACAATTGCACTTATGCTCAAATTTTGAAGAATGGGGTAATCTAATTATATGATTACCTCTCATCATACTATGGAGAGTGTGAGAACTTTGATGACACATCCTTCTATGTCATAGCCATGCCTCTTCATCATTATTTTCCTTAAGAAGATAATGCTCGCTGATGTTGAGCTTTAATAGGTACATATTCCCGTTCCATGCTCGCCTTGGGAGATTTGGTGAACAACCTTCCTTGGCCATTATGAAGAATGAAAAAACCATTCCTCAAACATATGTCACAATCTTGAGAATCAAGCTTTCCCAACCTCAAAATGATAGTCTTCAACTTGGGTATATAAAGAATATTTTCAAAAATCATGTGTTCACCATTTGTACAAATCATAGGTACTTAACCTTTGCCTTCATACCTAATTGAAGAACCGTCACTGACTCTCACCACTCCTTTGTGAGATTCATCAAGGGATTGATACAAGGTCTTCACACCAGTCATATGACTACGTGCTCCTATATTTAGATACCACATATTATCAATAGGAGATTGATAACATGCATATTTAACTTGAATTTTAATTATGTTTAACTAATATTCATGATTATCTTATGTAATTATGATGCATGTTATCATAGTTTTATTCATTTTCTCCATTGGTATGTCATTTTACTAAAGTCCATATCTTTGCATTATTTAGGGTTAATTATGTTTTATTGATATTTGACCTTTTTCAAGGTTAAACAATTGGAAATTAACCATTTTCCTTGGTTTTATTTTGACTTTATTACATGAACAGATGAAGAAATTAGAAGATGAGAATGATGAGATGAATCAAATAGAACTTCAAAGGGATTGACTTACTATTACTTTGAATTCATCCTATTTTCTTCTTAGAATTTATATTTCAGGGGCATGGATTAAAGAAGACAATTTTTTATCTAATGGAGAAAATTTGAGTCAAAAAAGAGTTATAGAAATGAAGTTATGAATTTCTAAATTTTAGAGATTTTCTATATTTTATTTTTTTATTTTTCATGTAATTTTTGGATTTTTAAACGCATAAAAACTGTAAAAATAGGATGTTTATGCACGAGACCTGCGCGAAGCTGACGTGGCATAATACGGACACATAGCAAAGTCACACGAGCCCATGCGGACGAACCTGGGTACCTACGTGCCTCGACGAGCTGAAGAAGGCTGAGTGTGTCGGCCCATGGGTATAGTAGGCTGACAAAACGTTTCATGCAGCCGTTGAAAACACACAAACGTCAATCAAACAAAATTTATAATTCTGAACTCACAATAACAAAAATATGAAATCAAGTATATTGTAAAGATCGGGTCGATGCATAGAGAACATGGTTGACTTTGATCCAATAGTGGACTAGGTAAAACTAAGGCTTAATTAAAGCTTTTAAGAAGTAAAAATGATATTCTTTTAATGGTAAAGATATAAATATTCCAAGTAAGATATTTTAAGAATTTAGAAGCTGATTTGACAAAGAAATGTCAAAAGTCAAGGCCAAAGCGTTGACTTTGACCAACCATTGACTTTCTATAAAATTAGAGAATAATTAAAATACTGCACAAAATTATATATTAGAAACTAGAGAGAAAATAGAAATTTTTAATATATAATTCATGATTTTTCTAGAATATAATTCATTCATGATCAATCATGCCTCAATCCAATTGTAATTGAGCCGAAGACGCAAGCCGATCATGAATAACTCAGGATTTTGCTCAATAACCACTTAATTCCTTCACGATTCAATCAAGAGTTGAGTTATAAAGAGGAAGAATATTGTTTTATAGGAGAAATCATCACGGAAACCGCGGACCGTCCAATTAGGTGAAGACAGATAGACGGTCATGATCGTGTAATTATCATTGGTCACGAGCCCACGATCCCACAAAAATTGCCCGTCTGATCTTGCTCGGAAGATCCTGATGCATCCACGTGTCGCCCCCACGATCGCCAAAAGTAGGATTTCATCTAGAGTGTACGATGTCACTTAAATCGAGATTTAAAGCACATGTTCAAATGATGATCCGATGGGCTGAGATCCATCGGATTAACGTGAAATCTTCAATGTGCTTTTGATCCAACACGTTCCATGCTGCCACGTGTCATGCATTTTAGAAATTAAAGGGGTTATAGTCCCACATGGAGAGGATTAGTGTAGAGAGGCGGGTATAAAGGGATAACTCCCTTAAGGGTTGCGTTACCCTATTGGGCCAAGTAGGCCCCGATACTATAACCTAGGCCCACTAACCCATGGGTCCATCATCTACTAGCATGCTACAATTAATGCCACAGAGGCGTCCACGTGGGCTCGCATGGCCCTGCCACGTGTCCGCGCCGCGCCACGTCAGCTCTGCGTGTCGTATGCAAAAATACAACCATTTTTTGATTTTTAATAAAGAAAAAAACTCCAAAAAATTCCTAAAAAATTGAAATAAATTCTAGAAAAATCTAGAAAATTCAGAAATTAATATCTTCAGAACTATAACTCCTTTTTTTACTCAAAATTTTCTCCATTGGCTCACAAATTTATTCATTTTTCATATCATGCCATTTAAAATATAAATTAAAAGAAGAATATAAGATGAATACAAAATAAACTTAAATAATCCTTTAAGAAGTCTATTTTATATCATCCCAATATTCTCTTCTGGAAATTAATTCTTCTAATCATCTACTAAAGTTAAAGTAAATCAAGAAAAGTGATTACTTTCTATTTATTTAACCTTGCAAAAGATTAAACATCAATAAAGCACATAATTAACTTTTAATAATTCAGAAATATGGACTTTAGTAAATTGGTATACCAATCGAAAAAATTTATAAAACTATAATAACATGCATCACAATCACATAAAACAAACATGAATATTAGTTAAATAAGATAAGAACTTAAGTTAAATATGCATGTCATCATAGGCCCATGGTGAGGATGGGGGGGGGGGGCGTACTAGGCCTGATGTGGGTGATGCGAAGCGTTGAAGCCCTTCTTTCTTTCATACTCGCCATTTCCTCTTCCAAGTGGGACTATGTTCGTCTCTTGATTTTCTGGCGATGTGGCGGAGTGTCGTGTGTTGGATCAAACCATGTGAATCGATTTGCGTCAAACTCCTAAACTTTGATCCAGGTGATCGCTATCAAAACACGAGTGTATTTCAGAACCATTGATCGCCTAAGTAAAATCCGATAGTCGTGATTTAATCGCACACTCGGTGAATCATGGAGCGTCACGTGGCCGCGAAAGGACACTCTGATGAAGATCAGATAACAGAAATCAAGGAGGACGTGGACCTGAGTCATGGGATTGTGTCCAGTCATGGCGCGTGACATGTCATAATCGTGATCGTCCATTCATTCTTTAGCGAATCTGATGGTCCAAATATTTCGCAATTGTTTCTTCTTTTAATAGATGTTCTCTCTTTCTTAAACTTAACTTTTGATTGAAGCATGAAGAAATTAAGTATTTTTGAAGTAAAATATCAAGTTCTTCGTGATTCCAATACATTCTAGACTCAATTGCGATTACATTGAACCATGATTAATCATTTCTCATTGCGAGAAAATGTCTGGATTTGCCCCTTGAACGCCGAACGCACGTTGGAGAAGAAACCGGATAAATACACAACAGAAAAAATAATTTGAAGCTCAATCTTCACACCAATCAGGCTAGTAGTGTGATTCCTTCATAGTCCTTAAAATTTAGGTGGTTTTTATTAGATTTCGATAGGTAATTAGATTTTAGGAACCAGAAATTTCATTATTTCGCCCAAATATGAATGCGGAATTTTGCTGATTTTGGAACAAAGATTTCTCCCTGATCTTAAGTCCAAATAATTTATTTTTAATTTCATTGGATTCGTTGTTCATTCAACTTTCCATAGATATCTGATTTGAAAAATTTCATCTACATTTAACCCTTCAATTTTATATTTGACCAACTTATGTTCATAATCAGTCTGAAAGTTGGCCATTGATTTTCTAGGGCTATTACTACTAATATGCAAGGTGAAATTTGATAATATTGGTTTCTTTGGAATTCTATGATTGTAATTCTTGTGAATTTCTTGATTTGGATACCATTTTTTAGACAATTTAATGATTTTGAACGAGATCTTATTTTTGCAAAAATCATAATAAATCTAATTATTGTCCAAAAATCATGAATTTAAATCAAAATTCTCCATTTTCTCTCTAGTTCTTGAAAATATAATTTTCACAATATTTTGTCACCTTTTCCTCTATGATTTTATAAAATGTCAACGTTTGGGGTCAAAGTCAATTACTTTTACCTTGATTTTTTACTTTTCTTCTCAAAATATATTTTAAAATTCTATAAAATATCTTGTCTCATATATTCATATTATTTTCATTAATAAAAGATAACATTCATTTATTAGAAACCTTAATTAGACCTAAGTTTGACCATGTCAAATCTTTGATAAAAGTCAACCTTGCACTTGGTTTGACCAAGTCAACACTTCACTGCACTTGATTTCATATTTTTAAATCATTCTTATTTCAGAATTATAAATTTTGTTTGACTGACGATCGTGTGTTTCAACGACCGGACTAAATCGTTTCATTAGAGACCTACTCATACCTTGAACTAACACATCCGCATGTTCATCGGCTATCACATTAACAACAATGATTCTTCCTCTTCATCTTCTTAGGCAATGAGAATTTTTTCTTTTCCCTTGGACTTGTCCCTCTTTGGAAGTTCACACTCATATGAAAAATGCCCAAGCTTTTGACAGTTATAGCATTTTACCTTGGATTCATCAAATTGCTTCTTCTTCTTCTTTCTATCCACTTCAGCACTACAATATTTGCCTTTTCCTTTCATTTCACGTCCTTTTCCCCTTGAAGATGACCCCCTTTGGTTCATCTTGGACTTATTGAAAGCCCTAGATAGAAGTGCTTGCTCCTCATCTCTTGGGTTCCTCTCTTTGAGTCTCAACTCATGTACCTTGAGTTTCGCAAATGCCTCCTCAAGTCTCATGTTCTTTAAGTCAATCATCTCCTCAAGAAGCAAGATTAGAGCATCAAATTATTTTGCGAATGACATGTGAAGTCTTGAAACAATACTATACTCATCATGACTCTCTCCCAAGTCTCTCATACTAGTAACAACATGAACAAAATAATTTGAGTATTCATCCACCTTCTCATTTCTCTTCATGGAAATGGTTTCAAATTCCCTCCTCATAGCTTGCATCTTTTCTTGCACCACTCTATCCATTCCCACATAGAATTTGTGGAGACCCTCTCAATTCTCATTTGCACTCTTCGTGATGTAGATTTGATTGCTTTAAGACTCTGAGATGAAATTGAGGATCATTGATAATGCAAGGTGATTCTTCTTGCGATTTACCCCACTTCTCTTAATAACTCCTCGCAAATCATGAACCTCCAAAGAAATCTCCATCCTCATAGCCTAAAGCGATAGTTTGAGCTTATTAACATCAAGGAAGAAGTAGACATACCGGTTTTCCATTCTAGGTGGTTGAAAGGTTGGTGTTGGTGGATGTACATCATCATACATCGTAGAAGTCCTTCCTCTTTAGGATATCTTCACAAGCTTAGGACCAAAAATGCTCTGATACCACTTGTTGGCTGCTGATCACCTTATGGCTCTCTCCAAAAGATGATGAGCACACTCACAAGTGCACACACACACTCAAGGAAGATGAAGAATGAGAGAAAATAGAAGAAATGCTAAAAAACTCTCAAAAACTGACTTACAACTCTCTAGAGATAGAATGGAATGCTCAAATGATAGCATAGACACTCTAGGGGTGCATATTTGTGGGCTCACAAGGAGAAAAACAAAAAATGGCAAGTGAAAATTTGTGCGCCCACATCTCACCAAATGCGCATCATGACACGTGTTTTTCAGTGATCTACGCGCGCTAGGGTGCGCACGTGGCACGCATCTCGGTGGGTGCTACAGTACTCATCAAGATGTGAATGCATAGGCCTATGGGGCCCCTTTGAAATGTGTACCGCTCGTGCCACGTGTGCGCCCATATTACCTTCTAATGGTAATTTGCATTTTTTTCTTTTCAAGTACGATTTAAACTAAAAAAGTAAAGGAAAAAATAAATAACCCCGCATCAGCTCTCCCTCTCCCTTTTAACCCTAAACAGGACTCACTCTTGAAGCTCTTTTTTCTCTCTCTCTTGTAATCAAGATGCTCTCACCTGTGATCACTCCGATCTTGGAGATTTTGGTCATTTGCATTCTCACTAGAAATCATTCTGATGATCTGGGGAACTTCTTTCAAGATCACTTGTGAAAGTTTCTCCCAAAATTAGAGCATGAAGCAATCTCCAATGAAATGGTCTCAAAGAACCTTCATTTGAAATATTTTTTGGGTTATGGGTGTTTTTAATCGATTTCAAATTTTACATTTCAACATAATTTCTGAATTTAGGAGAGTCAGTGGATTGAGTTTCAAATTTGTCCTCTCCTCAAAAGTAAAATTTTATTTGGTTTAGGTCTGATCGTGTTTCCTCTTCTATTTGAATTTTTCCTTTTATTTTTCTAATTATCTACTTGATTTTATGTTCTTTTCTTTGTTGTGTTTTATCCTTTTTTTTCGTGTACCATCTCATGATCAATTTCAGTTACCGTGCTTTTTTCCTCCATTTCAAGTTCCTCTATTTTTCTATCTAGAATTCACACAACCGATCACTTTCATTTTAACCTTTATATATACACATATCAGGTTTAATATATATATATGTACTAAACTGAATCTATTTTAATCTATATATACAAATATTAGTTTTAAGATATACGTATAAGTTGAACTGAATTTATTTTAATCTATAAATGCAGATATTCGTTTAAATAATTATGTATATATATATATACAAATACTGAATTTGTCGTGATTTTTGGTTTTGAAGTGTTTAATTATCATTAGCTTTCTACTTTTTATTAGCTTTCATTGTCGTTTGCATTAGGGTTTGTCTTTTTAGTTCTAAAATTTCTAATTTTTTTAAATAGCGAATTAGGTCTAATTTATTTTACTTATTCTCTAAGATTTATGGACTGATTTTAAGAGTAATTATTTACATTACTCATTTTTGTTTAAAATTATTATTTTCTTCTATCAATTCACAAACATTGCTTAGTCCTTGCTTTAATTCATAGATTTCTTGTTCTCATATCATAAAAACTTAAACCTACTTGTTTCATTTATTTGGTCTTTAAATCCTTAACCTGAAATTTTAGTTGAGTTTGATAGTGTATCATTCTAACTCTTTAAATTAGCTTGAACACTTGTGGAGAAACATCTTTCCGATCAGTGGAAGAAGGATAACAACACTTGCACGGTGATAAGTTGACAACTCTTTCATTGACATATAGATACATTGAAGATCATCATTCACACTCATTTATAGGATTATTTGCATATTCAATTATCCAATATATCATTAGATTATTTAAGGGCAAGAAAATCAGAAGTTAATGCCTTCAACCAAGTCAAAGGGATGGAGACCCTTTGTCTCGACCATTGTAGCACGTGTGAAAGGTAAAGTGCAAGTCAAAGATAGAAGTCAAAGTAAAAGTTATGATTGACATAAGTTCTTCAAGGATTTCTTTTATTTCTTATTTTTTTATAAATAGGTTACACAAGTTATACTTAAATTATTTATTGTTAGCTTCTCTCATTGATTTAGTATTAATCTTCTTTTCATTTCTATATACCGTGTGAGTTTATTTTAGGAACTAGAGATAATCAATATCATTTGCATACACTATGTTGACTCCGAGGCGAGTCATACTTACTTGTAAGGGTAGGGGGGAGTTTCATAAGGAATTGGTGCTAAATGGGAGAAGTATAGGGAGATGACTGAAAAGTCAACTAGTGGGGTATTTGCTCACTACCTTGAAAAATCAGGTTGGTCTGGGAATGAGCGACTTACATGGACCATGTGTTGATCGGTGATGAGACTTGGGAGACTTAAGAGAGGCAAGCTGACCCAAAGAGGAGTAAGGAGCGATGCGCTAAGCTTTGGGAGTTAGCCAATGGTTGATGGGCTGAGCAATAGCGTACCGAAGGACGACGATAGAGTGAGTTCACTAACCGAGAACATGAGGGGTTCAAATTGAATGATTGTGCTGGAACTTTGATTTCACTATCCCGACTGATGAGACAAATCCACAAGATCATCCAATACAGGTGGAGTCATGTTAACATTAATTCCAAACTCACCAATTTAAAGTTATCATCACGGCTGAAATTGAATAGTTATGAATAAGGGTCTAATGTACGGAGAATTAAGGTATATTTGAGGTATTTCTTCAAATTTGATCAAATCGGATGAGGAATTAAGGTGAGTAATCAGGGATTTTGATAAACTTAGAAAGATATCTCAAAGAAGAATCCATAGAATAAAAAAGCACTCGATTTGGATCAAGGTTCTTCGAGAAATCAAAAAGCAAAAATTAAGTAGAATTTTTTAATACAAAGAGAAAGAGAAAACCAAAATTAAATCTAAAATTAACTAAATCTACAATTCAAAAATGAAACTTGATTTTTTAGGAAGAGAGATTAGAAGGAAAACATGCATTCCAACACGAGATAACACTCAAAATGATCCAATAGATCATCGGATCAAAAGCTTTTTATTCCTTGATTTCGAAGACGATCATTGGCATTCAAGAATCGATTTCTCCCTTTTCCCTCCACGAGATCTCACTTTCAAACTCTCCTTGGATGCATATATTGATATAGAAGACAAAGAATATAAGAGATTCAGGGATTGACATATCTAAATAGGTTTGATTACTCGAAACACCCCTAAATGGTTTACATCATCGAAGAACTGGTGTATTTATCAGAAGATTTTGGCGTTCGCTGTTAGATTTATTACGGCTCTGATGAAACGCTTGGATGTGAATCATTACATTTAATTCGTGTCTTTTTTATCAATTGTGGACCGCTACGATTTTTCCACATCGCACGTGAAAAAGAAATGCCATGGAACGCCTTACCGTTTAGTCTTTCATCGAACACTTTGGATGTGTACATTTGTCCATGGGAGTCCATCAGGCAGGTTTAATCTCAACCGTTCTAACTCCTCAAATGAACTACTAAGATTAAACCATTTTACAATGATTCATAGACGAAAACATTATGCGCCACGCACCCTTCCCTTTAATTGAAAATTGACAATTGTGATTTACTCGCAAGATCGCATGCTCTAGAATGTGTCACGTCACCTGCGCGTAAAAATAAATACAAATAATCTCGCATGCCAAAAAAATGAAGTGAATCGACGGTTATATAAGGTATGAGTGATTAGTGAGTTAACAAAAATCTTGAGAAAGGGTGCTTAATCTCACTAATCACATGCGCACACTTGCACACACATGCACGCATTCACGCACACACGCGCACACATGCGCACACATGCACACGCGTGGGCTACGAGGCGTGTACATACGCCGCCACGTGGCGGTGCATTTTCACCCTTGCTACGTTAACTGCCACATCAGCGTGCACTTAAAATATATTTTAAAAATATTTTAATTCAATATAAATCCAAATAAATTCAAGTAAATTACAAGTAAGAAAATGAAAAATTATATAAAAATCCCTAAAATAAGAAAATTCATATGTTTCAAAATAGAACTCCAAATTAATCCAAATTAATATTTTTTTATCAAAAATTGAATAATCTATCATTCTAAAAAAAGTCAATAAAAAAATTACAAGAAAATAAATTTTTATTTAAAAAATATACTCCTTTTAGAAAATAAAGCTAAAAAAATAAACGTGTGTGTATAAAAATATTTTCTCTTATTATTAATCATTAAAGCCTAATTATTATCTCAAATATAAATTAGAATAATCTAATCTTATGTATATCTTTTAATTATTCATGATTATCCCTAAAATAGTGCATTTTGAGATTATAAGTTAAATTTTTATGCAGTGATAGATATACACTTAAAATATGATAACATGCATAAGAATGGAATAGTTTATGCCTTTATTTGCATTAATAATTATAAAATTATATCTATCAATTGCATGTTATCGCCGACAAGTTAGTAATTGCTATTAGGAGATTAATAATGTGAGGAGTGACTCAGGGAGGAGTGTCTCTTCTTGGGACTAGTGCGGGGGGTTTGGATAACTTATCCAACATGAAAATATCTGGTGTACGAGTGACGTGAGAATTTGAGTTGATAATCAATGAATAAAAATATTAGAAAAACACAAAAAAATTAAAGGAAACTAATTCAGCATCCCCTGTCCCCCCATTTAATTCACCATCCAATTAGGTTTTCTCACAAAGCAATCAAGCCATCACCTTCAAGATTACTACGCCAGCATTAGTGGACCTCTTACTCAATTGGGTAGAAATTAATCATATATGATTGATCTTATGACTTAGAGTGTTATCAAGAGGAGCTTGTTGTTGCTATCTTTCTTGTATGCCTTGACACTTCAATCTCCTATTATGTGCAAGGATCTGTTATGAGGGAGGCTCACCTTTGGACTCTCGCTATAACCTTCTCTTTTACTTTCCGTGTGTTAATTGAGACTCCTCTTTTGAAATCATTTGTACCCCCCCCCCTTCTTCCATCATCCGACTCTATGGCATTGCTATATTTTGGCTTCAACAGAAAGGGGCACAACACAGATGATGGCTAAGGTTGAAGCCATGATAGCCAAGGGAACCGTTGAGGGTGTGATGACCAGCTGTTCCCTCCACTTCAGAATTGCCAATGGACTAATCATCATTCCAACCATTGCTGGCAAAATTTTGGCAAACCCAATTGGGTTACAAACTTTCCCTCCATTGTTACTTCTTCCTCTTCATCCTAAGGCATGATGACCATATCTTAGGAGGATTTTGATCATCTTATGAAGCTTTAGGAGACAGGTGCAGCTCCTCTAGCTTATTCATCCTATCATGAATCCACCTTTGGCTCAAGTATGACCTTACTTGCCTCTTTGTTTGACTCCTGGATCATTGACTTGGTGGCATCTACCCATATGTCAAGTACATAATCCCTACTTACTGATTTATACAAATTATCACAACCTTTATCTACTTCCATTGTGGATCGTCATGCCTTACTCTAGCTATCTCAAGTCCTCTACATTCAGAATTTTCTTATCAACCTATTATCTATCAACGTTGTCACCAAAGTCTTATTTTGCTCGATCTCATTCTTTCCTTACGATTTCACCTTTTAGGATTTGTGGACAAGGAAGATGATTGTTTTGACACATGAGACAAGATGTGGACTTTATGAGCTTGTCCTTATCATCTTCTAGTGTAAGTCATGTTAGCTAGAAAAACATTTTTGGGCCTCCTACCCCCTCCTTGACTCTCTTCCAAGTAAATCTCTTATTAATCCTATTCATCTATTTTCATCTCTTCCACGTACCTCCTCACTTAAACAAAAATGAGAGGTTCAAATTAAATGACTTTTATTCACATTGATCAGATGCTAGTGAGCATGCTATGTCACCTATGCAATTAAATAATCAATAATAGACCCACATGAAAAAAATAAATGTAAATTGATGGGTATATAAGTAGCGAGTGTTAATGGGCGTAGGGAATATCCCGAAAAGGATGCATAACTCACAAATCTCACACACGAACACATACGCGCACACGCAGGCCCACACACACACCTATATTCACACTACGTGCCACGTGTCGACACGTCATTCGCGCGCTGAGTCAGCTGCCACATCAGTATGCGATAAAACTGATGATTATTAATTTTTGAAAATCTAATTAAATCCAAATAAATCTAAATTAAATTCAGAAAAATTTAGAAAAAAAATCTATAAAAATCCTAAAAAATTAGAAAATTTATAACTTTCAAAATACAACTCCAAGTTAAGTGAAACTTATTTTGTTGGATCAGAAATTAAATAATCTATCATTTAAAAAATTCAAATTTAATAAATAACAAGAGATAAATTTTTATTTAAAAAATACACTCATTTCTCTTAGAATATAAAACTTAGAAACATAAATTAGTGCATAAAAGGTATTTTCTCCTATTATTTAACACTAAAACCCAATTATAATTTTAAAGAAAGATGTGAGTAATCTATTCTAAAATAGATTTTTTAATTGTGCATAATTATTCTTAAAATAACGCATTTTGTGACTATAACCTAAAATTACATGGAATGATAGTTCTGCACTCAAATTATGATAGCATGCATAAGAATGAAATGTTTCGTGCCTTAATTTGCAATAGTAATCATATAATTTCATGTGTAAATTTCATGTTATCAAACATGAATATGGGAAAAGGACACCCTGAACTAGAGGGTATGCCTTCATGGCTGCCTTAATGGAGTCCCTAAACTCACTATACACATTAGGCGTCATGCGGGTTATCACCATTGCTCAATCAATGATTGTCTATGGTGTCTTAAAAGTCATCTGTGTTTCACAAACTTAGTCTCACCCACTCTAATCCCGATAAGATTGATGAAATCAAGAGCAACACAGTGTCCAGTTATCATCGATGTGTAGTTCACTAGAGTCTAAAATGGGATTCCAAAGTTAAGGTTGATCAAAGTGATTTTCCATCCATGTGCATGACTGGCATGTGTGGCACCGCCATAGCATGCAAGAGAGAGCACTCAGCGGCCACATATGGTGCACTCTTAGATGGCTCTTTGTGGTGCACAATGGCATGCATGGACAAGCGCTATTGTGCGCGAACCGATGACTTACAATGGTAAATTATGTAAATGGTTACATAACTTTATCTTGAGTTGGTTTAGATTTATAATTTTTATTTAAGAATAAATGGAAAATCCATTTAATTAGATTGTGTAGAGATAGATTAGAAAGGCCTATTCTAGGTTTTTGAGTTTCATCTGGGTTTTGATACTGACATGCATCTGCTGCCTAGGTTGTTGGTGCATGCAATGATGGAGATATCCTTTGCTCAAAAAATTTGGCTAAACTTGAAAATAATTGATAACATCAATGAGAAAGAGGATAAATTATAAAATTCATGTTTAACTTACACTTTGCCTTGAATATCTGCTCAAAGACCTCTACTATTTTGGAGATACTAAACTCATAGCCATACATTGAAGCCCATTTGTCTCAATTGACTTTTCACTATACTATTTGGTGTAATAGACTCACTTATTGACAGAATCAAAAACTTGAGCTGACATGCTATGACAACTTGATCCTGGATGAACCACATTGTATGACTTGGATCTTAAATGGGGGAGGGTCGTCCATGAGAAATGAGATATGATTGTGGATTTGGGGAAAATGTCGGGAGCTAAAAGACCAAGTGACATAGTTTGTCTTGTCAAAGATAATGCAAGGTCTTTGAACATGGTGGAAAAACGTATTCATCAAATCTATCGACATTTTGAAAAAAATGCAGAACTGAAGCCTTTAATCCACTATTGTCAAAAAATTTTCTCTTGAAATATCTTTTTTCACGCTTTCTAGTGCAACAGGTTTCAAGTTCATCAAACCTTAGAGGAGAAATACATGATTGATTCAAGCTGATTGCAACAAGATGTCCATGATGAACTCGATTATGTGTTTTTTGTGTTGTTGTTGTCCCTTGATTTCATAAAAATAGAGTTTAGAATTCTTTATTTAGTAAAGCTTAAGCAAGGGTCTAATCCACAATGAATTGAGGTAATGAGATTAGACATCGAGCATAGAAAGAAGTGTGTGTGGAAAGAAGAGCAAGAATAAGTTCAGCTATCCAAAGGATATACAAGGACATCCAAGGGTGTGGTCCCCTCTTTAAAGGGGAAATCTTACCCCACAATGAGGTGGCCCAACCCTCTTAAAAAATTGATCTCACCTCATCAAAAGAAGGTAATAACCCCCTTTCTTAGGCACATCAACCCCTCCTAAAAAGATGATGACACCCAAATCCTCTTAAATAAGAAGTACGTTCACTTCGTTTTAAATGTAACAGAATTTAATTCAAAAATATTTTTATAGATTATGTTCTACCTTTCCCAAATAGAGAAAGTTGACCAATTTTGAGTTAACTTGAATTAGCTTAGTATAGTGATTACCTCCACAAGGATAGAATGATCTAAATAATCATTTATAAAATGAATTTGACCACCTTTGACCTTTCTTCATACCTTTGGCAATCTTGACCCTTAATTACATCCGTTGACTTAATAGAATTAGAGTTGACTTGGCCCCTAAAATGGTGTACATGTCATTTTCTCCTCTATTTCATTTGAAATTTGTCTCCATGTAATTCCATATATTTTCCTTTATCCTTGCATCCAAAAAACTCATAAATATGTGAGAATTCAACCATTTGACTTCAGCAAATTTAAATGGGGTTTGTCTCAAGATTTTTCTAACCAATGAAACGATGCATGATGAGACATATTCATGTCTATACATAATTGACACTAATTTGATGCAAATTGTGTACATTAGTGGAATAACATGATGAATTTAAAAATATCACCAAACATGATAACGCGTATTGTATTATGTATGATAGAAATTAACGCATCCATCACACATTATCAATTCACCAACATAGTGGAGAGATGACTCGCGAGCAACAATAGGAGGATCGGCGCTGCCATGAGAAACTTTATGGCTAGGGCTCTGATATCATGTGTAAAGGGAGAATGAGACAATGATCTTGCTTGAAGAAAAGAAGAGAGATGGAAGAGAGAGAATTTGGGAAGGAGAAAGCAAGTAGCGAAGCCTGAATAATAGAAGTGTCATTATGGCCCATATGTACCCATAAACTTAGTTATATTAGTGATTGCATATTGGGGAACATCTGATTGATGACTCTAGAGGAAGCTCTCTTTGTACTTCACTCTAGATAATGAATAGGAAGGATGCCATTTATATTTTAATCCTAATATAGGGATGAGATCATAATATAGTGATTACTAGTATTGAAACAAATGTGATAAACAATGTTATATGTGGGATGTTCGAGAAGAACATCAAATTATGTGAAAATAATAAGGCTCTCTGATTGGACTCATATGATGAGGAAGGCTAATCTTATAGCCATAGATTTGGAAACACCAAGGATAAATAGTGGTTGCTCTTTGGTGAAAGAGTTTAGTGAGTTGATCCATTTGAATCCCTAAATGGTATTATACCTAATTGTCTATCAAGTTTATTCATGTCACATTTATGAGCGTGCTCATTATCAAGAATGTAATTGAGGCTTCTCATGTCTTCATGATAATCATCTTGTGGAGCCTCTAATTCAATTGGTTCATCATCTGTGTCAAAAAAAAATTTGGAAAATATAAAGTACCTTCCTTCCTTTTCCTGTTCGAATTTCTTCAATTCCATTGGCTTTTCTCTTCAAATAGCATCTCGAGTGATATATACTCAACCAATCTCTGGATCATAATACTTATATCCTTTAGTGCCAACTTTATACCCAATAAACACTAAGGGTTTGCTTTTATCTTTCAACTTCTTTGATTTTTGTCTGAGTACTTTCACATGAAAGGGATCCAAAGAATCTAAAATGCTCTACATTTGGCTTTACTCCTGTCCAAACTTCATATGGTGTGGCTCCATCTAAGATTCTTGTTGGGGTTCAGTTCAATATATATATACTAGCATTGATGGATTCTACTCATAGCGCATGAGGAAGATTCTTGTCTTTTAGGATGCTCCTTACCATATTCATCACAATCTTATTCATCTTCTTAACAACTCCATTTTGCTGAGTCAAATATGAGGCTGAAAGTCGGCGGTTGATTCCATGTTTGTAGCAAAACTTCTACAAATTTGATGAAGTAAGTTTTCTTTGTTTATTATTTCTCAAATACCCAATTTTTCATTTCCTTCTTAGCTTCGGCTAAGTTTTTGAACTTAACAAAAGCTTGAAATGCTTCACTCTTGTTCGCTATCATTGCTACCCACATGAGTCTCGAGTAAACATCAACGAATAATAGGAAATACTTACTCCCACTTAGTGTGAACGGTGAGATAGGTTCGCAAATTTCTACATGGACAAGCTCTAGGGGGCTTGCTTGCCCTATACAAGGCTACATAAGGAAATGGACTTGGTTGCAATGCAGTCACGACAAATATTTTTAGGGATGTCTAATTTAGGAAGCCCCCTTACAATCTCTTGAGAGAATACTCTCCTAAACAACTTAAAGTTGAAATGTCCATACCTTTTGTGCCACGTCCAAGTTAACTCTAAACTATCATCTGCGATCATGCAGCTCAATACTAGCTTTAGCTTCAAAAGATAAAGTCTACTTAGTGTTTTCTTCACCTTCACTAGGATTCTTCCATGTTGATCATAGATGGTAAGAAAGTCGCCCTCCATTAATATTCGACACCCATGCTCATCGAATTTGCCCAAACATTAAATATTTGATTTTAATTCGGGAACATAGAGGACATTGTCTAACTTCATTTGTCCTCCATCATGACACTGAAGCATGATGCAGCCTCATGCTCTAATTTTCGTCATAGATCCATCCCCAAATCTCATTTTTCCTTGTGAGACTTCAACTCTTGAAACAAGCGGCGGTCACCTGTCATATGATTACTTGCTCCACTATCTAGATACCACATACCTTCGTTCATTACTTGATCATTGACTTCTTAGAATAAACTAACTTTTGCAGTATTTATAATCGCCACAAGAAGGGTGGGTTATGGCTTTTCCTCAACTTCAGCAATTTAAACTTTCTCCTCTTTCTTACTCTTACGACATTCATAAGTGAAATGTCCAAGTTTCTCGCAAGTATAATGTTAGTTTAACCTAAGTTTGATAATTTACTTTGGCATACTTTTAATGTTTATGAAATATTATATTGAGTAGTGTTTAAATTTTGATAAATAGCTGTTTGTTGAAATGATTTGAGAAGGGTATGTTTGTGTTAGTGCAAGTACTGATGGATTGATATATTGACCTTCGTCGACTTCGGAACGCAGACATTGCTACGAATCAGAACTAGATTACCTATTCTAAAAATCTACTATTAAAACATTTAAATAAGAATTTTTAAAGATAGGATTTAAATCTTCGTAGAACCATGAATTATCCTTATCGATTCATTTTATTTTCATTTATTTTCTTAGTTTTACATCAATGTTTTTTTTGAACATCAATGTTAGAAGTATTCATTGATAAAAACATATGATTATTTCTTTCCTTCTATTATCAATAATGTCTTCTTATATATATATATATATATATATATAGGTATGTATATTGTCTTATCTGAATTTTATTACTGTTGTACTAACCTTTCATATTATGGTATTTTCAAGTAGTCTTAAAATTGTGTATATGTCCAGAAAAACCGATAAAAGCCAAAAACGAAGAAAGCTCTCTCTCTCTCTCTCTAGCGTGAAATTTTTCAAACCTAGGGTTCTCAGCTCTAGCAAAAAGCGATCGAATCCTCTTCTTCTCGTGCATGCGATTGCGGAAAAGTGATCCAAAGAGCCTCCTCGTGTGTGTGCGATTGCGAAGCAACTCCTGGAGCAAACATGTTCTTCATCGATCTCACTCTTGCTCTCTTTTTATGTGGCTGCGTGTTCCTAAGAAGCGATTTTTCTTATTTTCTTCATATGTTTTTTTCGGTTTTCGTTTTTGTTTTATCCTTATTCTTTGATTTTCTGATTTCATTTTTTTATTTATTCTCTAGTTTTTTTATCTTTATTTCTTTCGATTCCCTGATTTTTTTATTGATTTAGTTTTTCCGATTTCATGTTTCTCTTATTTCGAGTTAGTGATTATCGATTCTCTTTTATTTTAGAATCTTTGTATTTCGTATTGATTAATTTTCTGATTTTTCGATTTTGATTATTTGTCTTCTAATTTTTCGTCCTCTCATTCTCTGATTTTTTATTATCTTTTATCACATCTCATCTATTTTATTTATTCATTAAATATTTTTTTCTATTCTATATTGCTCTGTTGTATCTATTTCCTTTATATTATTAGAACAGTTCTTCTTTTTTTTTCAATACATCTGATTCCCTTTTTATTAGTGCCTTGTTTTTTTATATATATATCAAATTTCCAGGTGGTGTACGATTGATCAAGTAAATTCAGACAAAACTCTATCAAATTTTTATTTAATTTATTGATATTTTAGTGTTATTTGTTAAGGGTAGATTAATTAGGTTAATTTGTTTAGGTTCATTTCCATCCTTTCAAGGATAGAATAATCTAGTTGAATCTTTATTATTATACTGACAATCTCTATTTCCTGATTAACTACTTGGTTGAGATTTTGTTTGAATTAGAAAGAAAAATTGATGTAGGATAATTTCAGGAGAGGTTATCTAAATCCTACAATAGGGGAGGATCTATGAATGATATCAGTGAGAATAATGTAGGATAGATACTTTCAAATAAATAGAACTATATGTGGGAAGGATAATAGGAGAATAAATGGATGATAATGGTGATAAAATTATATGTTAGTAGAGAAGAGAGATAGAATGGATGATATTAATGCGATAATAGAAAATATAATTAGAGGAAGAGCAGTCGGGTTCTTGTGCCGTTGTGGTGACGCATTCGGTCGCGAAAGTGATTTTCTGTGGAAGAGCAGTTGCGCGGACGTGTGTGACGTTCATCGAGTATTCCGCTTCTTTCAGAAATGTTTTACGTCTCTGTCATGTTCCTTGATGACAGGGTCAAGTGACAGGTAATACTCTGGAATATATTTCTTCTATGTCGTCGTGCAGAACCGTCGGTGAAGATGAACGACTGAGGACTTGAGTAGCTGGGTAGTATTTCGCCTGGGAAGAAGTTTATAAAGTGAACATTTTTCGGTGGCTAGTGTAGGCACTCAGACACTTGAAAGGTTAAGACCTTAACCTTCTCCAATAGAGGCACACTCACAAGGGAGTCACTAAACAAAGAAACACTCTTGACTTCTTGCTTTGAAGTTCTTAGTTACAATGAGGGTCTCACCCTCCTTATATAGACACAAGTAGAACTCTCTAGAATAAGCTAGAGAATTTGTGTGAGAGAGAGATATCTAGAAATATCTTGAAATGACATTACTAAGATGTCATTTCAAGAAACTCACGCACCATCCAGAAAATTTTGGAAAGCATTTAATGCTTGAAGCCTTCAGTCTCCCTCCCAAGCATGATGCTTTTTCTAGACTGTGCGTATGCCCAGTCTTTGGCGGAGCTCTTCAAATTTCAGTCTTCCCAATGACTTTGTAAACAAGTCTTCCAGTTGATTGTCTGATCTTATGAAGTCCAGCTCTATCTTCTTTTCTTCCAAGCAAGTCCTTATAAAATGAAATTTGGTCTCGATGTGCTTGGACCTATTATGAAACACAGGATTCTTTGACAGTGCAATGGCTGATTTATTATCAACCATTAGCGTCATAGATATCATCTCCTTGTTCATCAATTCTCCAATTAACCTTGCTAACCATATTCCTTGACAAGCTGCAGTGGTGGCTGCGACATACTCATCTTCACATGATGATAAGGCCAGGATCTTTTGCTTTTGAGAGGCCCAACATATCAAATTGTTTCCTAAGAAGAAAGCCATTCCCGTGGTGCTCTTCCTATCATCTGGATCTCCCGCATAATCACTATCACTATAGCCAACTAGCTTTATGCCTGTTTCATTTTTCTCACAAACCAAACTGAGGTCTAATGTACCTTTTACATACCTCCAAATCCTCTTTACGACAGACATATGTTCGGTTGTCAGATTTTCCATATATCTACTAAGATACCCGCATGAAAAACATGAGATCTGGTCTTGTATGGGTTAAGTACCCGAGGCTTCCCATTAAGCTTCGATATGTTGTAGGGTTTACTCTTGGATGTGACTCTTTTTCCAAACTTGCATCGGCTCTCTAGCGGAGTATGTGCTTTGGATTACATTCGACATGCCACTTTGTTCCAAGATCCTTAACGCATAACTCTTTTTGACTTAGTAGGATTTTTTCCTCTTTCTTGTTTCACCTCAATTCCAAGATATGAGGTGAGTAGACCAAGGTCACTCATCTCAAACTGGTTCTTCATTTGAGCCTTGAAGTCTTCGATCTGATGATTCTCTGTCCCTGTAATAATTAAGTCATCAACATAAACACCAATAATCAAGCATGAGGTACCTGATCTTCTGAAGTAGACTGCATGCTCTTGAGAACTCCTCGTGAAATCAAGAGATCTTAAACACTTGTCTAATTTAGTGTACCATGCCCTAGGTGCTTGTTTTAATCCAAAGAGTGCCTTCTTTAGTCTCATCACAAGATGCTCTCTCCCTTTCTTGATATACCCATCTGGTTGTTTCACATAAACTTCTTCTAACTCGCCATTCAGGAAGGCAGATTTAACATCCATTTGATGGACTTGCCATCCTTCTTGTGCTGCAAGAGCTAAAAGTACTCGAATAGTCTCCATTCTCGCCACTGGAGCAAAAACTTCTTCGTAGTCAATGCCCAACTTTTGAACATATCCTTTAGCCACGAGTCTAGCTTTGTACCTCACTATATCACCATGAGAGTTTCTCTTTATCTTATAGACCCACTTAAGACCAATAGGCTTGCATTCTGGTGGAGGAGTCACCATCTCCCATGTTTCATTCTTCTAAATTGACTCTAACTCTTCTTCCATGGTTTGTCTCCAAACACTCTCTTTGGATGCTTCATTATATGAACTTGGCTCTTCTTGAGTCAAATAACATGATTCAGGGTCTATACTAACCTGCTCTGTCGCTTCGTATATTCTGTCAAGGTCTGCAAACTTTCTCGGTGACCTTTCTTCTCTAATTAGATGACCATCTTGCCCATTATCAGGATTGTCATTGAGGCTTCTCACGTCTTCATGATAATCATCTAGTGGAGCCTCTTGAACAATATTTTCCTCATCTATGTCAAAGAAATTTGGAGAATAAAAAGTACCTTCCTTCTTTTCCATGCTTGAATTTCTCCAATTCCATTGGCTTTTCTCTTCAAATATAACATCTCGACTGATATATACTCTGCCAATCTCTGGATCATAACACTTATATCCTTTGGTCCCAACTTCATACCCAATAAACACCATGGGTTTGCTTCTGTCTTGCAACTTCTTTAATTTTTCTCCGAGTACCTTCACGTGACAAAGGGATCCAAAGACTCTAAAATGTTCTACGAATGGCTTTAGTCCTGTCCAAACTTCATATGGTGTGGCTCCATCCAAGCTTCTTGATGGGGCTCGATTCAATATATATACACTAGTATTGACGACTTCTCCCCATAGCTCATGTGGAAGATTCTTGTCTTTTAGCATGCTCCTTACCATATTCATCACTGTCCTATTCCTCCTCTCAACAACTCCATTTTGCTGAGGAGAATATGGGGCTGAAAATTGTCGTTTGATTCCATGTTTCGGAGCAAAAACTTTGAAAAATTGATGAAGTAAATTTCGCCTCCTTGATCGGTTCTCAAACACCCAATTTTTCATTCCCTTCTAGGCTTCGGCTAAGTTTTTTTGAACTTAACAAAAGCTTGGAATGCTTCACTCTTGTTCTTTATCATTGCTACCCACATGAGTCTAGAGTAATCATCAACTAATAATAAGAAATACTTACTCCCTCCTAGTGTGGTAGGTGAGATTGGTCCACAAATATCTCCATGGACAAGCTCTAAAGGCCTGCTTGCCCTATCCGAGGCTATAGAAGGAAATGGACTTCTGTGCTGCTTGCTTGCAATGCAGTCACGACATATATTTTCTGGGATCTCTAATTTAGGAAGCCCCCTAACAATCTCTTTAGAAGATAATCTCCTTAATGATTGAAAGTTTAAATGTCCATACCTTTTATGCCACGTCCAAGTTAACTCTGAACTATCCTCTGCAACCATGCATCTCAATACTGGATTTAGCTTCAAAAGATAAAGTCTGCTTAAGGTTTCCTTCACCTTCACTAGGAGTCTTCCATGTTGGTTATAGATGGTAAGAAAGCCGCCCTCCATTAATATTCGGCACCCATGCTCATCAAATTGACCCTAAACTTAAAATATTCGCTTTTAATTCGGGGACATAGAGAACATTATCTAACCTCATTTGTCCTCCATCTTGACACTGAAGCATGATCCAGCCACGTCCTCCAATTTTTGTCGTAGATCCATCCCCAAATCTCACTGTTTCTTGTGAGACTTCCTTCAACTCTTGAAACAAACGGCAATCACCTGTCATATGGTTACTTGCTCCATTATCAAGATACCACATACCTTCGTTCATTGCTTGCTCATTGACTCCTTGGAGTAAAATAACTTCCAAAGTATCTATAATCGCCATCAGAAGGGTGGGTTGTGGCTTTTCCTTGACTTCAGCAACTTGAAGTTTCTCCTCTTTCTTACTCTTACGACATTCATATGCGAAGTGTCCAAGTTTTTCGCAATTATAACATTTTACCTTTGACTTGTCTCGAGGCCTCTCTTCATCTCCATGCTCGTTTTGTTTGCTATCACCTCTACCTCTTCCTCGTCCTCCTCTCCATCCGCGGCCACGACCTCTTCCACGAGTGCTACTTTCTTCATATTTCTTTTGTTTCCCCGCGGCTTTAGAGAGAAGAAGTTGCTCCTCTCTCCGAGCTTCCCAATCTCGAAGCTTTTCTTCATAGATCTTTAATGACCCAATTGCCTCCTCAAGTGACATTGAGTCCATGTCACCAAATTGTTCAATAGATGAAGTGATAGCATCAAACTTTGCAAGGGCTGCTCTAAGGAGTTTGGCAACTAAAACTCCATCATCAATCTTCTCCCCGAGGCTTCTTAGTTGAGTGGCAACCTTAGAAAGCTTTCCAGCAAAGTCGGCCACCGATTCTTCTTCACCCATGAACATAGTCTCAAACTCACGTCGAAGGGCTTGAACTCTAGCCTTGATAACACAAATGGCTCCCATATGTGTTGTCTTCAAGAATTCCCAAATCTCCTTGGCAGTCTTGGAAATATCTAGTTGTGCCACAATATCTTCTGATAGTGCCCCAAATATTACTAACAACGCTTGGCGATCTTTTTTCCTCGGCACCGTGTCAGACTCAATTGCCTCCCACAAACCATATGCCTCTAGATGCACTTGCATCCGTATTGCCCAAATAGGGTAATTAGTCTTCGATAATACCTGAAGAGGACTTGGGGAAATTGGATCACCCATCCCCCTACTAAAACCGGCATTGGTAGCTCCAAACTCCTTCTCAAAAGAAGCCCTACCAAACTCTGGTGCCGCCTCTCCTCTTCTCGGCATGATGCTCCCCTTAGATCAGACTCGCTCTAATACCAAATGTAGGCACTCAGACACTTGAAAGGTTAAGACCTTAACCTTCTCCAATAGAGGCACACTCACAAGGGAGTCACTAAACAAAGAAACACTCTTGACTTCTTGCTTTGAAGTTCTTAGTTACAATGAGGGTCTCACCCTCCTTATATAGACACAAGTAGAACTCTCTAGAATAAGCTAGAGAGTTTGTGTGAGAGAGAGATATCTAGAAATATCTTGAAATGACATTGCTAAGATGTCATTTCAAGAAACTCACGCACCATCCAGAAAATTCTGGAAAGCATTTAATGCTTGAAGCCTTCAGCTAGAAGAATAGGAGGCAGTACAGATGTTGTCGGAGGAAGCCTCAATCTCTCTCTTTGGCAAAAAGACCCAACGGGAGTTGGCTTGTGATTAGAGGTCGCCTGGGTGAACCAACTTTACGTTCGCAGGTATCCACTTTTCCGCGATTTATTCTTCAAGGCCGGTTGAGATATCTCACGCTTTTCATTTATCACGATATGTCCGACTTGGGAGGTCGTTTCTACAAGTCAATGTCTACCAGATAGTTGCCGCTGAAGGTGCCTTTGGACCATACGATCACGTGCTATGAAGAGGAAGTCTTTGATGAGTCGCGTGCTTCTAAATATATATTGTTTTTCTCAGTCGGGAAGTTGTCCTATTCGGTTGACTTGTAAGGATCAGTCTTCGTTTTTTCCCGCTGGCAGGTAAGTTCCAATAGGTGCGATTATTCCAGTCGCATGCTGAGAAATGTGACGAAGAGGTTGACGCAGAGTCTTTCAGGCTTCATAGCAAACAGTCATTCCTACTGCTGCCTGGACTATTCACAGACATACGATAGGAACAATCCAAGAATACAAGTGTCTCAGCTGCGATAGAAGGTATTCATCTTTGATGCAATGCAACTTGTGAGCATGGAGGACGAGTACTCTCATTGTGAGGGCCGTAAGGGTGAGCTTGTTACTGAAAGTGATAAACTAGCAGCTGAGGAAGTGGAAGATGGAGATATTGTTCAAGAGCGGATGAGGACTTATCCTCATGATGTTCTTCCTTGATGGTGTCTTCAATAGGAAGTAGAACTAGTAGATAATGTACTTTCTTAAGAATAGATCTCTTCTAAACTTTCTATTTATGGGTGGTTTTCAAGGAGTAAGGGAGTTTAACACAATGTGTTTCCTAATAATGTTTATTGAGATCATTATTTATAGCTATACAAGGTTACCTATGACATAGTGGATATGGTTTGGAAAATAGGAATCTATATCAAAGATAAAAGGGTGGTTGACTTGGTCTTTCAAAGAATTCTAGGTTTCTAAAGATAAGGATTAAAATGTTTGACCAAGTCAATCTTTAGATCAGTATAAAATAGGAAAAGAGGGAAGATAGTTCCCTTAAGATCTACACTCTCTTTATTTATTTAGAGAGGCCTTCTTCATCCATCTAATGTATGGATAATTTCTCAAACTCATAAATAAGGAGGAGAATAGGTTCACTTGGAACCCTTGTGTTCATGTTTTCAAAATCATTCTCCATCAAAAATTAAAGTGAGTATCGTCAAGTTGAAATTGCAGGTAAATTTTTTATTTTATTTAAAGATATACGTGCTCGTACCCGTGTAGGGACAAGCTGCGTTGATCTAGGGATAGGCATTGTTATTGTTGTACGTGCATCAGTGTTACTTTTTAGGTGAAAGTCAACTATCAAAGTCAATAGAAAGTCAGATTCACAGGCAGAAAGTCAAAGTCAGCAAAAAGTCAAAGTGATCAGAAAGCCAAAGTCAACAACAGCAGTCAAAGTCCACAACAGCAGTCAAAGTCCATAGTAGCAGTCAAAGTCCATAGCAGTAGTCAAAGTCAATAGCAATCAAAGTGATCAGAAAGTCAAAGTCAAGCAAAAGCAGTGAAAGTCAACAGTAGTAGTCAAAGTCAATAGAAATAGTCAAAGTCAACCACATAAAGTCAAAGTCAACCATAGAAAGTCAAAGTCAACATCGGCAGTCAAAGTCAAATCAATAAATCAGGGGGTTATATTAATTAGTTTTATTTTTAATAAGTTTTAAGATATTTCTCTTGTTACATCATTTGTTATTGTTTGACTATATGTTCTAATTAGTTTTATAAGTTTAATTAAAGTAATAGGATAATTACACATACCTTCACACTTTAGGTGGACTCTTGGTGAGTCGTAGTTGCCCGTGAGGGTAAGGGGGAGATTCCTTAGGAATCGTAGTGAGTCAAGACGACTCTAAGGAGTTGACTAGATAGTCAACTCGAGGGATACTTATTCTTCACCTTGCAGGATCACTCGGACTCGAGGACGAGCGACTTACTTGGTGCGTGCGTGGATCGGTGCCGAGACTCGGTGACTATAGAGGGGCAGGCCAACCCAAAAGAGAGTAGGGAGTGGCGTGCGGAGCTCTGGGAGTCGACCCGGGGGACAGGACGAGTGGAGGGGTTCCGAAGGACTTTGGCGAAGTAAGGTCACTAACCGAGGGAGTCAGATCGAAAGATCGTGTAGAACTTTTGATCTGTTAATCCCGGCCAGCTAGTAGTTACTACTAGGGGATTAAAAAAAGGGTGAGGAGAGACTCTAGGGGGACTGTCTCCTCCAAGGACTAGCGCGGGGGTCTAGAACTCTGTCCAGCATAAAAAATTTAGCCTACGAGTGATGTGAGAAAGTTGAGAGATAATCAACAAATTGAGAAAGGAATTAGAATAACATAAAGGTAGAAAAAGAAACTAATTCACCCCCCCCCTCTTAGTAATTTCACCGTCTCATTAGGGAATTTCAATCGGTATCAGAGCTAGACTTGCATTTTCAATTTAATCAATCGGCAAGTTGATCTAGAATGTGTGGTGATTCGAGACTCTTTCTTTCCGACCCTTGATGGCACTAACTACGCCATCTAAAAATCAAGAGTTGAAGCCTATACTATGGGAAAGAAGTATGCGATTTGGAATGCCATTGTGAATGGCTTCAAATCTGACTTCGATAACCTCATAGAATTAGAGAAGGAGGTTTATGCTAGGGCAAGGAACATACTTCTTGCCACGATAGATAGTACTGCCCATCATCAAGTCTCTAGTTGCAAGACAGCAAAGGAGATATGGGATCATCTCACCGTAGCACATGAGGGGACCTCCCAAGTTCGGGATACCCAAGTAGGCATATTAGTAAATGACTTTGAGTTGTTCACTCTAAAAGAAGGGTGAAACAATTAGGGAAATGTCAAGACGTTTCAATGCCTTAATCAATGCATTGAAAAATATGAGTAAGGACTATTCAACAATAGAAAAAATACGAAGTTCTTAAATGCATTATCTTCCGAGTGGAACATTAAGGTTGTCGCCATTGAAGAGGCGAAGAACCTTAGTACTACACCACTAGTAGAGATAGTTGGCTCACTCATCACATATGAGATGAATGAATCACGTAGAAACCCATCAGCTGAAAAGAAAGAAAAATCAGTTGCTCTACGCGTGGAGGACACTTCTTCAGACGATGACGAAGAGATAGGACTGTTATCTAGAAAAATAGCAAAAATTAATTAGGAGTAAGAGAAGGATAGGAAACACATCTAAAGTTTTTTTTGAGTGCAGGAAGCCAGGGCACTTCAAGGAAGACTGTCCAAGGTTGAAGAATAAATACGAAGACAAGGACTCGGAAGAGAAAGAAAAGCTGAAAAAGAAATCTACATGGAAGGACGATAAGAAGAAGAAGAAGAAGAAGAAGGCATTGAAGGCCACGTGGAGCGACTCAAGTGATGATGAGAAGAATGAAGATATTGAAGATGAAGAAGTAAACTTGTGTCTAATGGCCAACTCTAGTGAAGGTGAGTATGATATTAGTGATACCTCACCGGAGGAACTTCAAGAAGCCTTAGAGGAGGTATTTATGAAATTGAAAAGCACTAAGAAAGATCTAAAGAAGGTTAAGAATGAAAATCTACAGCAATTAGCGAAGATTTCATGCTTAACTGAAGAATTGGAGATTACTGATAATACTCCAAAGGAAAGTGTAGAAGCACTCCAACGTATCAGAGAGTTAGAATTAGAGAACATAACTCTTAAGGATGAGGTTGAAAGCTTAAGATTAGTGACATCTACAGAACCGTGTATAGCTGAAGCTCATGATGAGTTCATCCACCTTCGCGAGCTCTATGAAAAGATGCTTGGTAGTCAAAAGGCACTTGACATGTTATTAGGAAGCCAAAGACCATCCTTAAAAAAGGAAGGGCTTGGTTATGATCCAATTAAGGCCAAAGCCAAGAGAGTAGAAAAAGAAAAGTATGATGAAGAAAGTAGAAAGCTAATATTAAAAAATGAGGAATTAAGATCAAAGAAAATGGCTAGAAGGTATGAAATAGATGATAAGGCTAGAAATGATAGGAGATATAGGTACTCCCACAGTTTTGGACTTTTAGGACAATGTTGAGTAGTTGATATTCTAGTTGATTCTAGTCATTGTGATAATGAGAGGAAATTAGATCCTAGAACATCAACCACACATGTCACTTCACACACTAGGAACATGCAGCATAGGAGTTCATCTCATGCACCTAGTACATTTCACATACCTCATACACCATTATATCCCTCAATTGGCCATCTTAAGTATCCTACACCAACAATGGTACTTGGTCGTAGATTGGATTTAAGAATGAACATGTCACCCTATCCATATAGTCCTTATGGATATCATGGTTACTTTCCGGTTCCAAATGTTGGGTCCATGTGGGGTTCACCGTCTTGGTACTAAATCTCTCAACCCTTGCAGGTGTGTCTCCAATGGATTAGAAATGGTACTTGGACAGCGGGTGTTCAAGACACATGACTGGTAATAAGAGATGGCTTAGTAAGTTAGAAAAGAAAAATGGAGGGAACGTTACATTTGGGGACAGCAAAATAGAAAAAATTAGAGGTATTGGCGAGATTTCTATCAATGATGATGTTTTACTAAAAAATATTTTGTTCGTGGATGGACTTCATCATAACTTGATCAGTGTGAGTCAATTGTGTGACAATCAAATGATTGTAGAATTCACTAGAATAGGATGTAACATCCTCGACGAGGAAACTAGGAAAGTAGTACTAGTAGGAAAAAGGGTCAAAAATATCTATATTATTGACCTTGAGGAGATTAGAAACTCTCGAGTATGCCTAGTAGCTAAATACGAAGAAAATGAGGTCGATCTATGGCATCGTAGATTAGGACACCTTAGTTATCATAGTCTTAACAAACTAGTGTCACTAAATTTGGTCAAAGGATTGCCTTTAGATTTAGAAGAGAAACCTGAAACTTGTGAGACTTGCATCAAGTCTAAACAAGTTAAATCTAGCTTTGACAAGAAGATAGAGATCTCTACTAAGCGACCTCTAGAACTACTTCATATAGATCTCTTTGGTCCAAATCGAGTCTCCAGTTTAGGAGGCAAATCGTATGGATTAGTCATCGTAGATGATTACTCGCGATACACTTGGGTTCATTTAAAAGCGATACCTTTGAAGTCTTTGAAAGCTTTATCAATAGGATACAAAACGAATTTGAGTCAAAAGTCAAGATCATTCGGACTGATCATGGCGGTGAGTTTGAGAATAAAATTTTTGATGAACTATGCAATACCTTAGGCATATTTCATCAATACTCAGCTCCAAGAACTCCACAACAAAATGGAGTGGCTGAGCGTAAAAATAGAACTTTGATAGAGATGTCTAGGACCATGCTGGCCGAGAATTACCTCCCAAGTTACTTTTGAGCGGAGGCGGTAAGTACTGCATGCTACGTGGCAAATAGAGTATTGGTACGTCCACAACTTAAGAAGACCCCATATGAGCTTCTTAAGGATAGGAAACCAAATATCGCCTACTTCCGGGCGTTTGGGTGTAAGTGCTATATTCTAGTAAATGGAAAAGAGGATTTAGGAAAATTCGACTCGTGAAGTGACGAAGGTATCTTCCTTGGGTACTCCGAGAGATCTAAGGCGTATCGGGTATTCAACAAACGTACCTTAGTTGTTGAAGAATCGATACACATAGAATTTGTTGAAAACGTGTTGATCGTGATCAGATTGCTTCACATCAATCGACGTCCATTAAAGAGAAGGGATATGATCAAGTCATACCCTATGACGATCAAAGTTCAACTGAAGATGATGGTCCACCAAATCACGCTACAGTAGATTCAGTGGATGAGATAGATATTCCGCTTCCACAACCGTGGCGATTCTCTAAAGCCCATCCGTCAACATCCGTGATTGGTAATGTTGAAGATGGAGTTAGGACTAGATCCACACTTAGAGAAGAGATGAATTTTGCCTTCACTTCTCTCATTGAACCAAGAAAGGTAGATGAAGCCCTTCTTGATGTACAATGGATTAGAGCAATGCATGAGGAGCTCGAACAGTTTGAGCGTAATCGTGTATGGAGTTTAGTTCCACGGCCTGATCATTAGAATGTGATTGGCACCAAGTGGATTTTCAAGAATAAGTTAAATGAAGAAGGCAATGTCATTCGCAATAAAGCTCGACTAGTTGCCCAAGGGTGTGTCGAAGAAGAGGGGATTGATTATGAAGAAACATATGCCCCGGTGGCACGCTTAGATGCCATTCGACTACTCCTATCGTTTTCTTGTTCAAATGATTTCAAATTATTCCAAATGGATGTCAAGAGTGCATTCCTTAATGGAATAATTAAGGAGGAAGTGTATGTGGAACAACCTCCTGGATTTGAGGATTGTGATCACCCCGATTGGGTATACCAACTTCATAAAGCCTTGTATGGCTTGAAACAAGCTCCACGATCTTGGTATGAGAAATTGAGCAGTTTTCTCATCTCCCATGGGTATGTTAGAGGCCACGTCGATACAACGTTGTTCATTAAAAAGGTAGATAGTGATATGATAGTTGTCCAAATACATGTCGACGATATCATATTTGGATCCCGAAATCCAACTCTATGTGATGAGTTTGCAGATCTAATGCAAAATGAGTTTGAAATGAGCTTGATGGGCCAACTTAACTATTTCTTCGGCCTTCAAATCAAACAAACTCCTCGTGGGTTGTTCATATCACAAGAGAAGTACACACGTGAACTTGAGAAATTCAAGTTTAACGACTTCAAATCAAAAGCCACCCCTATGGCTAATGGTGTCAAACTTGATGTCGATGAAAAAGGGAAAAGTGTCGATCAGAAGAAATATCGCGGCATGATTGGTTTCGCTGCTATACTTGACTGCCAGTCAACTCGATATATTGTTTAGTATATGCCTATGTGCACGCTTTCAAAGCAATCCAAAGGAATCACATTTATCCGCAGTTAAGCGAATATTTTGCTATCTTATAGGCACTCAAGACTTAGTGATGTAGGATATTTCTAAAGTTGATAATATTCCTACAAATTAGGGAGGACCTATGAATTGATATCACTAGGAATTAATGAAGATAAAAGAAGGATGATGCGTGTTAGAGATTGAGATGAAAGGGATGATAAGAAGATGGTGATCGTGATGAAGAGAATAATAAAGATGAAGTGATGAAGATATGATATATTTTAATATAGAGATAGAGAGAGTGATGGTAATAGGTGTGAGATGGAAGACAAATCGGAGAGGGGTCAGATGCTGGACTTAAGACCTTAAGTTATGAACTATTATTCACGAAAGAGTTAGGATGATACCTATTTGAGACGGAAGCGATATCCGGATTACTTCAAACGATAGAGGTTTCCTCGGTGAATCTCTGACGGAAGATGGATGAAAAGACGACGAAAGGAGGGAGAAAAGAGAGGGAGGTAGAATCGGAGAGAAGGGGGTGTGGGAGAAGCACAGGAAGAACATGACACAAAGGTAGAACCGTAACCAAGTAACCCAAATTTTATTCAAAAAATACTGCTACCTTTCGTTTACAGTTGTCTCCTTTATAGAGTAGGAGAGATGGAGAAGTTAGGATGAAAAGACGCCGCGGGAGAGAGAAGTTGCGGCGGTTATAGAATTTTTTCGCATCTTGATATTGACGATATTGTGAGCCGGGGAATAATGTTCGCATTCCGTGAGAAGATAATTATCGCTATGGAGTAAAGAATGTGGGTGGCGGGTTGACCGGGTATCGTGTGCTTTTCCTTAAAGTCCACTTAACCACGGAGTTATTTTAAGATTAATAAGCTCGGACAGGAGGTGAACACAGAATATGGATAGAGCGAAGAGGAGTTATAGCCGGAGGAATATTTTACATATTATAATATAGAGAATAGAAGGAGAGAAACGAGGGTAGGTTTATGATGGAAAACAAATCGCGATGATAGAACGGTATGGCGGTGATAGGAGAAGTGACAAGAAATAGAGAATGGAAAAGAAAGAAGAGAGAGAAGGGCGGTCTAACAGTGGACTTACGATTTTCGAAAGCGAACGATTTTCACGACGAAGGGCGAGGATAATACTTGAGAGGTGACAGAAATGTGATGATCTCAGGTTCGCCAATTGACCCGGATAAACCTCGGAATGCATCAGACGTAAGTTGCATGAAAGCGGAAAGAATAGGGGGAGAAAAACGGGAAGGAAAATAGAACTCGAGAGATGGGTTGCGGGAGATTCACAGGAAGACGATGGAGATACGTGAACGCGATGAACACGAAACACAAGGTAAGTAACCAGTAACCAAATAACCCAAATTTCATTCAAAAAATACTGCTACCTTTCGTTTACAGTTGTCTCCTTTATAGAGTAGGAGAGATGGAGAAGTTAGGATGAAAAGACGCCGCGGGAGAGAGAGCAGTTGCGGCGGTTATAGAATTTTTCCGCATCCTGATATCGACGATATTGTGAGCCGGGGAATAATGTTCGCATTCCGTGAGAAGATAATTATCGCTATGGAGTAAAGAATGTGGGTGGCGGGTTGACCGGGTATCGTGTGCTTTTCCTTAAAGTCCACTTAACCACGGAGTTATTTTAAGATTAATAAGCTCGGACAGGAGGTGAACACAGAATATGGATAGAGCGAAGAGGAGTTATAGCCGGAGGAATATTTTACATATTATAATATAGAGAATAGAAGGAGAGAAACGAGGGTAGGTTTATGATGGAAAACAAATCGCGATGATAGAACGGTATGGCGGTGATAGGAGAAGTGACAAGAAATAGAGAATGGAAAAGAAAGAAGAGAGAGAAGGGCGGTCTAACAGTGGACTTACGATTTTCGAAAGCGAACTATTTTCACGACGAAGGGCGAGGATAATACCTGAGAGGCGACAAAAATGTGATGATCTCGGGTTCGCCAATTGACCCGAATAAACCTCGGAATGCATCAGACGTAAGTTGCATAAAAGCGGAAAGAATAGGGGGAGAAAAACGGGAAGGAAAATAGAACTCGAGAGATGGGTTGCGGGAGATTCACAGGAAGATGATGGAGATACGTGAACGCGATGAACACGAACACAAGGTAAGTAACCAGTAACCAAATAACCCAAATTTCATTCAAAAAATACTGCTACCTTTCGTTTATAGTTGTCTCCTTTATAGAGTAGGAGAGATGGAGAAGTTAGGATGAAAAGACGCCGCGGGAGAGAGAGCAGTTGCGGCGGTTATAGAATTTTTCCGCATCCTGATATCGACGATATTGTGAGCCGGGGAATAATGTTCGCATTCCGTGAGAAGATAATTATCGCTATGGAGTAAAGAATGTGGGTGGCGGGTTGACCGGGTATCGTGTGCTTTTCCTTAAAGTCCACTTAACCGAGGTGACGAGATGACGGCTTCCGCGTACGCTGGCCACGGATATCGGGCAGTCTCCATCAGTTTTCTTCTGATTCTGTGTATGTCGTTGAAAGAGAGTTTGATCGCCGATAATTGACGACGATAGATTATTTTCGCAGAAATATTCCCACATCTTTAACAAATCCAGCTCCTCTCGTTATTTCCCTGTTCCGTAGTAGAAATTTTCTCGCTGATCGTTCTTCCGGATTTGACCGTGCATCCACGGGAAGCTCTTGATGGAGTTCTTGTCACGCCTAGTCATAACCACGACGGCTAGTCCCACGGGGTTTAACTTGTTTGACCCGGTTTGACGTCGAGGAATTCCTGGTCGCTTTAAATAATTCTCGATGTTCTTTATTCCCGCGCATAGATTGTTATAGGTTGATGGCGGGGTTGACATGCTCTCTTTAAATGCATCGTATTCGTCTTTGCCGCGTCCTTCTTCTCAAGACAGGAGAAGTGAAGAAGCACCTTTCCTTCTTATGATGTTCCGCGATGACGAAACGGTCGATATCTTCAATATCAGTGCTATTCTGCTCGGGTGGCACCTCATATTTTGATTTGGTCATCATTCATAGCTTATTACTGATTTCGCGCGACAAGGTGTTGACCCATTCCGAAACTTCTTTAACTTCTTCTTCAATCGTGCTGTACATCTTCTATTCATATGTCACTTCAGCTTTTCTTAAATTTTGAGAACCCGTGAAACTCTTCTTGCTGTATCTGCTTTCCTATTTTCTTGAGGGCGTCATGGCTTGACTTTTCATTTGTGAGGCTTCTTTGATTGCCTAGGAGATTATTCCCTGCTGGTTTTCTTCATAAATGCTTTTCATGAACTTTGAAATAGTGGAGCTAGGAAGACGGTCTTCATGGCTGAGCTTAATTATTCTCTTTGCTACCATAATGGCTGAAGGATAAGACATGTAGACCTGTTGGTCTTGAGCTTCTCTTGGAGGTTTTGGATAATTTAGGAGATGATTCTTAGGCAGCTTTTCTTCCAACTCATTATCACCCATTAGAATTCCTCACTCTGATGAGCTCCATAGATGCATGGGTTCATTCATGCAAGGACTTTGTCTTTGAGTAGAATGAGAAGATAGTGTCTTCCATCGATAAGTAATAATTAGATCTCTCTTAGAATTCTAACTAAGGGTGGTTTCAAAGAGAAAAGGAAGTTTAATAACAAAGGGACTCCTATTGATTTTCTTGAGATCAATAGTTATAATTTATACAAAGGTACCTATGATATGGTGGATAAGGTTTGGAAAATAAGGACCCTATTTCAAAGTAAGATGGTGGTTGACTTGGTCCATTCAAGGGATTCTAATTTATCTAAGGATAAGGCTAATTTCTTTTGACCAAGTCAATCATTAGATCAGTATAAAATAAGGAAGGGAGGGAAGGTAATTCCCTTAGAATCTACACTCTCTTTAATTATTTAGAGAGGTCTTCTTCAACCATTTAAGTAATGGATAATTTCTCAAATTGGTAGATAAGGAGGAGGAGGAGGAGGAGGAAGAAAGGTTCACTTAGAACCCTTGTGTTCATGTTTCAAAATAATTCTCCATCACTTAGGATTGTGGTATCCTAAGGGTCAAGAGCTCAAGCTCCTTGGCTATTGCGATGCTGATTTTGCCGGATGTCGAGTCGAACGGAAGAGCAGTAGTGGCTCGTGTCTATTCGTCGGTGGTTGTCTAATATCTTGGAATTGCAAGAAGCAAAATTCAATTGCCTTATCGACAGCTTAAGCGGAATATATAGCGAGTGGTTTTTGTGTTGCGCAGATTCTTTGGATTAAGAATCAGCTTGAAGATTATGGGATTAATTTAACACAAATCCCAATCTTATGTGATAACACCAGTGCGATAAATTTGGCCAAAAATCCTATTGTGCATTCTCGCACAAAGCATATAGAGGTCAAGCATCATTTTATCCGTGAGCACATCACTAAAGGTGATATTGAGTTGAAGTTTGTCGACACTTCAAATCAGATTTCCGATGTTTTCACCAAACCCTTGGTAGGTGACCGTTTCACCGCTTTAGTTAGAGAGTTAGGTATGCTTAGAGGTAGGGATCTCGATTCTAATCGTAATCTGACTTGATGACCATCTGATGAATCTTATTTTCGCACACTATTCGACTACGTGATTTTCTATTTTTTTATTTCTTTCTTTCATGGTGATTAGTGGACATCCTTTCATGGTGTTCATGCCTCACTATTATCTTTCGTTTTAAGAAAGGGACAGGTTATGATGGGCAATCGCCGATTGATAAGTCACAAATTTTAGTGATAAAACATGTTTTTATAATGAATTTTCTATGTAATCCTTTATATTTATTTGCATGTTTTATCTACAATCTAGCATGACATTTTGATTTTTATAAATTTTAGACCTTGCCCTAAAGCTATGCATACTAATGTATTTTTAAGAGAATTTCAAGGCTTAGGTGGAGACAAGAGCCCAAGGAGCTAGAGGAGACAGTCCAAGTAATTTTGGAGCAGCCCATAAAGATGTCAAGAAAGAAATGGAGAGGCCCATTAAGACCCAAAAGGGCAGGAGAAGAGGATCCCGATTGCTGAAACCCAGAAGATCCAACAGCCCACCTTACTTCTCTCTTTCCCGATTTAAACTCTTAGGGTTTCTGGAGAAGAAGCGGTCTCCTTGATGCAGTCCAACCCCGTTGGAAGCTTGTGTGCATTTGGATCAGTGTCCCCCTTGCCCGAGTAAGAGCCAGGCAGAAGGAGAGCATCCAAAACTTCTGGAGAGGAAGAGAAGAAGAGTCCCGAAGACCTTGACGGGTGTGACAAAAGGAGCTCCTCTTCATTCTCTTTCTCGTCCTCTCTTCCCCTTTTTTTCTGCAGGTTATCCGGGTGGCAGATAGCCCACTTGCAGCGCTCCCGACGCGACCGGTTTCCTTCAAATCGCGTCCTGCAAATTACATTTCAGGAGACTTTGCGGTGGGAGAAGCCGCTTCATTGCTGCTGCCCGCCGGCAGCATCTAATTTCCCCTTACCTTGATTCTAAAAAAATTATATGCTCCTTTCTTCACGATATTACTTGGCACATTTTGTTGTTTCTTTTTACTCTTGATCTAAATAGTATAATGTTTTTGTTTCATCTTCTTCGTTAACTGTAGATTCCCGTAACCACATTTAGATTGCAGGTGAAATCACGATCTTGTCCAAAGCATATTTCGGAAATCGGCTTTGATTAAAAAACTCAAAAAAAAAAGAAAAAAAGATAATTTATTTCTTCCAAAATCGCTCTTCTCCTTGCGCTCACGAGACTCATCATTGATCGCTTGCATCCGTACTTCTGCCCAAAACAAGTTTTGGAAAATGATTTTGATTCACGAAGTTTCACAACATGATAGTTTCGTAACTCTATTCAATCTCATCGTGTTGATTTCACCTCGCACTTCTCCATACAAACTCCATCTTCCGTCGTTTCTGCAGCCGAGGCTTGCCCAAAAAAAATGACCACTGAAATTGGTTTGAAGAGAAATATACTTCTAAAAATAAAGCATCTTTCTCACCTGCTGAATCGCCCCTCGAAATCGTCGTGTTCCACTCTTCTTTGCATGTTTCCGCTGCCGACGCCTACCCGCAGGTGCGTTTCTTCCAAAAAATCCATTTCCGAAATCGGTTTTGAATCAAAACCAATTTCACGGAAATCAGTTTTCTAGTTCTCGCACCCCTGCATTTCGCACCATTGCTTTGCCTCGTTTCACTTCTTTTCCTTTCATATCTCACTCTTCTTGATGCCGGACCGAGGGATGAGCTCGGCTTGACGCTAAGATGACTAAAGGGGACTAGGGAAGGGGTGTGGCCTACGGTATCTAGATGATGCGGTGATGTCCCGATGTACTCCTCAAGCAGTCAACCTTCCCAACACGTCGTCTCGGAGTTCCTGGGGTGCGCCGAGTAGGAGGGTTCGGGAGTCCTCCCGAGCTCGTCGTGGCGGGAGAGAGAGCGACCTCGAGTCGTCGGTGGGAGCTCGATCGTCAACCCGGCGGCCGGATCCACGATCCCAATCCCGTAACCAAGGATCACTCAACCTAACTAGGCCCGAGGGCGGTGGAGACAGATGCGGGGAAGTGCTGAAAGAAACATTGCGCTTCAAAAATAAAAAGGGAGGGGATGCGTGCCTAACCTGCGGGCGCGAGGCCCGGTCGGTCGAGGCGAGGAGGTTGTCGGGCGCGGCAGTGGGCGCACGATCGTCGTGGCGAGTCGGCTGGGGCGCGGAAGGACGAGTCGGCACTGGTCGGAGGTGAGGGAGATTCGCGGGGCGAGCGAGCGGGCCGCGAGCTCGGCGGAGGGAGGGGCGGCGTCAGCAGCGGTGCGGGCGATGCGCCGGCGGCGGTGGCTCAGGCGCGACGCGGATGCTCGGATGCAGCGGGATGCGGCGAGTGATGATCGAAACGGTGGTGGGCCCAGGCCCAGCGATAGAGCGGGCGAAGCGGGCCTGGGGGCGATCGGATGCGGCGGTGAGGCGGGACGCGCGGGAGGCGGCCGGCTCGGGCGCGGCTGATCGCAGCGGCCGCAAGGCGCTTGGCCGGGCGCAGCGTTAGGGCGAGCGCGCAGGACGGGCGATGGGGCGTGTCCCGGCTCGTCGATGGGGTGGGGATCGGGCGCGCGGAGACGGGCGGCGGGCTGCGGGAAGCGGAGGAGCGGGAGGCTGCGGGACTGCGGCCGGCGTGGCGCGGTGGCAGCAAGACGCGAGGGCGGCGGCGGGGACGCGGCGGCGGCGCTGGCGCGGCGGCGGCGGGATGCGCGCGGCAATGCGGCTGGCTGGCGGGCCGGCGAGGGAGTGGCGGTTTTGGCGCGGCTGGCGGCGGCGGCCTTGGGCGGCGGTGGTGGCGCGCGGGGATCGGCGGCGGCGGCAGCTGCGCGCGGCGGCGGTGGATCTCAGCGGCAGCTGGCACGACTGCGGCTGAGCGGCGGCGATGGCGGCGCGTGGAGCCGGATCGGGGGCTAGGAGCAAGAAGTGGCGGCGGAGGCGCGGCGGCGTCGGCGAGCATGACCTCTTCCCTAACCTTCCTTGAGCAGCCACTCGAGAGGAAGACTCTTGTTTTCTCCAATGACGGCTAGGGTTTGTGGGGGGGTCCCTTCCCCTCTTATAGAGCCCATGGTGGGCCAAGAGAGGAAAGGGCCCACTTGAGGCCCACAACCCACACCCTTGCTCATAGAAAAGAAATAAGGTTCACAAAGGGAAAGGGCCTTAGGCTAGGGCCCCGAAACTAAGGGAACCCACCCCCAAGGCCTTAAAGAGAGAGAGGAAGATATGCAAAGGCCCGCTTAAACACGTGCGGGCTACAAAAGTGCGAAATAAAAGGAAAGGGTAGAACGATAAATCCCCGCGCGCGCGAGCCTGATGAAGTCTGTGGTGGCGAGATGAAGTCCTCACTTAGTGTAGTGAAAGTCGGCATCCTTCGTCTTCGCCTGTCGAGGGGGCTGGACGCGCGTGGGTGTCGGCTCCTCCGGCGCCGTAGTGTCATGCCTTGGTGGCGACGGGGGTCGTACGCCACCACTTCTCCTTAGTTTTCTTAATTCGATTTCATATTAATCTTCATCTCTCAGTGCGAATCCAATCTCTCTCTCTCACCATCGCGATTTCTAGATCTCTGCATATATTTCCCGCTCTTAATTTTAACTTATTACTTAATTCTTATTCAGAGAATAAGAATGTTGTATTTTCCATTATTCATTTTCCATTCGTATTCTCATTTTTACTTCTCACTCGGTATTCCCATTTTCTCTTCCTTCTTACTTGCTCTCTATTTACTTCTTATGTGTTTTCTTATCTTACTTCCTTCTCTTTAGTAACTTTCTTTAGACCTTATTCTCCTCATTAATTTCCTTCATCTCTAATATATCTTCTCCGTTTTAAAATCTCCTCACCTTTTAAAATCCTAAAAATACTACTTTAAAATAGAAATTCACTAGCTAATCACTCGCTCCTTGTGGATCGACCCTTGCTTGCCCTAGACTCGTGAGGTTATAAATGTGTTGCGTAAGCTTAAAGACTCACACGACATAAAAATTTTTGAGATTATTTCTCAATAATTATTATCACATTTTGAGCTTATCTTGATGTTTTATCATCTCGATTCGTAAACACCGTGACTGCAGTGTTACTATGCATTTTTGTTGTTGTTTTGGTTTTAGTCCCGCATCTCCGTATCGTTTGGTTTAGTTTTCTCTTGCTCATCATAACACAACACTGATTCGACATCCCAACCAACACCAAATTTCCACAGTTACAGTCCCTTTTGATGTTTTCAAAAAGGGGGAGAAAAAATGAGGGCAGAATTGCAATAGATAGGGGGAGTCTTAGTCTTAATTAGAGGGAGTCGAGTCATCAGTATGAGCAATCTAAATTTCATAACATTAATTCTATGCATCATTTCGTGGTATATTTTGTAAATCATCAAAAGGGGGAGAATGTTAGTTTAACCTCAGTTTGATAATTTACTTAGGCGTACTTTTAATGTTTATGAAATATTATATTGAGTAGTGTTTAAATTTTGATTAATAGTTGTTTGTTGAAATGATTTGAGAAGGGTATGTTTGTGTTTAGTGTAGGTACTGATGGATTGATAGATTGACCTTCGTCGACTTCGGAACGCAGACATTGCTATGAATCAGAACTAGATTACCTATTCTAAAAATCTTCTATTAAAAGATTTAAATAAGAATTTTTAAAGATAGGATTTAAATCTTTGTAGAACCATGAATTATCCTTATTGATTCATTTTATTTTAATTTATTTTCTTAGTTTTACATCAATGCTTTTTTAGAACATCAATGTTAGAAGTATTCATTGATAAAAACATATCATTATTTCTTTTCTTCTATTATCAATAATGTCTTCTTATATATATATATGTATGTATATTGTCTTATTTGAATTTTATTACCGTTGTACTAACCTTTCATATTATGGTATTTTCAGGTAGTCTTTAAATTGTGTATATGTCCAGAAAAACCGATAAAAAGCAAAAACGAAGAAAGCTCTCTCTCTCTCTGGCATGAAAAAAAATTCAAACCTTGGGTTCTCAGCTCTAGCGAAAATGCGATCGAAATCCTCTTCTTCTAGTGCGTGCGATTGCGGAAAAGTGATCCAAAGAGCCTCCTCTTGTGTGTGCGATTGTGAAGCAACTCTTGGAGCAAACGTGTTCTTCATCGAGCTCACTCTTGCTCTCTTTTTTTGTGGCTGCGCGTTCTTGAGAAACGATTTTTCTTCTTTTCTTCATATTTTTTTTTCGATTTTTGTTTTTGTTTTATCCTTATTCTTTGATTTTCTGATTTCATTTTTTTATTTATTCTCTAGTTTTTTTCGATCTTTATTTCTTTCGATTCCCTGATTTTGTTATTGATTTAGTTTTTCCGATTTCGTGTTTCTCTTATTTCCAATTAGTGATTATCGGTTCTCTTTTATTTTAGGATCTTTGTATTTCGTATTGATTAATTTTCTCATTTTTCGATTTTTATTATTTGTCTTCTAATTTTTCGTCCTCTCATTCTCTGATTTTTTATTATCTTTTATCACATCTCATCTTTTATTTCTCTGATTTCCTCTAATTTCTCTGATTTATCTTTTATTATCTATTTTATTTATTCATTAAATATATTATTTTTGTTCTATATTGTTGTGTTGTATCTAGTTCCTTTATATTATTAGAACAGTTCTTCTTTTTTTTTCAATACATCTGATTCCTTTTTTATTAGTGCCTTGTTTTTATATATATATCAAATTTCCAAGTGTTGTACAATTCATCAGGTAAATCTGTGCATCACATGAAAATTTAGACAAAACTCTATCAAATTTTTATTTAATTTTATGATATTTTAGTTTGATATGTTAAGGGTAGATTAATTAGGTTTATTTGTTTAGGTTCATTTCCATCTTTTCAAAGATAGAATAATCTAGTTTAATCTTTATTATTATCCTGACAATCTCTATTTCCTGATTAACTACTTGGTTGAGATTTTGTTTGAATTAGAAAGAAAAATTAAAATGAGTATCGTCAAGGTAAAATTGCAGGTAAAGTTTTTCTTTTATTTAAAGATATACGTGCTCGTACCCAGTGTAGGGACAAGCCGTGTTGATCTAGGGATAGGCATTGTTATTGTTGTATGTGCATCAGTGTTACTTTTTAGGTGAAAGTCAACTATCAATGTCAACATAAAGTCAGATTCACAAGGAGAAAGTCAAAGTCAGCAAAAAGTCAAAGTGATCAGAAAGCCAAAGTCAACAGCAGTAGTCAAAGTCCACAGCAGCAGTCAAAGTCCATAGTAGCAGTCAAAGTCCATAGCAGTAGTCAAAGTCAATAGCAATCAAAGTGATCAGAAAAGTCAAAGTCAAGCAGAAGCAGTCAAAGTCAACAGCAGTAGTCAAAGTCAATAGAAATAGTCAAAGTCAACCACATAAAGTCAAAGTCAACCATAGAAAGTCAAAGTCAACATCGGCAGTCAAAGTCAAATCAATAAATCAGGGGGTTATATTAATTAGTTTTATTTTTAATAAGTTTTAAGATATTTCTCTTGTTACATCATTTGTTATTGTTTGACTATATGTTCTAATTAGTTTTATAAGTTTAATTAAAGTAATAGGATAATTACACATACCTTCACACTTTAGGTGGACTCTTGGTGAGTCGTAGTTGCCCGTGAGGGTAAGGGGGAGATTCCTTAGGAATCGTAGTGAGTCAGGACGACTCTAGGGAGTTGACTAGATAGTCAACTCGAGGGATACTTATTCTTCACCTTGCAGGATCACTCGGACTCGAGGACGAGCGACTTACTTGGTGCGTGCGTGGATCGGTGCCAAGACTCGGTGACTATAGAGGGGCAGGCCAACCCAAAAGAGAGTAGGGGGTGGCGCGCGGAGCTCTGGGAGTCGAACCAGGGGACGAGACGAGAGGAGGTGTACCGAAAGGACGGCGGCAAAGTAAGGTCACTAACCGAGAGTGTGAGGGAGTCAGATCGAAAGATCATGTAGAACTTTTGATCTATTAATCCCGGCCAGCTAGTAGTTACTACTAGGGGATTTTAAAAAGGGTGAGGAGAGACTCTAGGGGGACTTTTTCCTCCTGGGACTGGTGCTGGGGTCTGGAACCCTGTCTAGTATAAAAATTTAGCCTAGGAGTGATGTGAGAAAGTTGAGAGATAATCAACGTATTGAAAAAGGAATTAGAATAACATAAAGGTAGAAAAAGAAACTAATTCACCCCCCCCTCTTAGTAATTTCACCGTCTCATTAGGGAATTTCATATAACAATTTTACCTTGGACTTGTCTTGAGGCCTCTCTTCATCTCCATGCTCATATTGTTTGCCATCACCTCTACCTCTTCCTCATCCTTCTGTCCATTCACGGCCATGACATCTTCTGTGAGTGCTACTTTCCTTCATATTTCATTGATTTTCCCGTGGCTTTAGAGAGAAGAAGTTCCTCCTCTCTCCGAGCTTCCTGATCTTGAAGTTTTTTTGTAGATCTTTAATGACCTAATTGCCTCCTTAAGTGATATTGAGTCCATGTCACCAAATTGCTCAATAGATGAAGTGATAGTGTCAAACTTTGTAGGGGCTGCTGTTAGGAGTTTGGCAACTAAAACTCCATCATCGATCTTCTCCTCAAGGCTTCTTATATGAGTGGCAACCTTAGAAAGATTTCCAACAAAGTCAACCACCGATTCTTCTTCACCCATCAACATAGTCTCAAACTCACGTTGACGGGCTTAAACTCTAGCCTCGATGACATGAGCGGCTCCCATATTTCTTGTCTTCATGAACTTCCAAGTCTCTTTGGCAGTATTGGAAATATCTTGTCGTGTCACCATATCTTCTAATTGTGCCCCAAATATTACTTACAATGCTTGGAAATCTTCCTCGGCACCACATCAAACTCGATTGTCTCCCACAAACCATATGCCTCTAGATGAACTTACATCCGCATTGCCCAAACTTGGCAATTGGTCTTTGATAATTCCTGACGAGGACTAGCAAAGACTGGATCACCCAACCCCCTACTAAATCTTGTATTGGCAGCTCCAAACTCCTTATCAAAAGAAGGTATACCAAACTCTGATGTCATATATTGTCTTCTCAGCATGATGTAACCCTTGGATCAGACTCACTCTGATACCAAATATGGGAAATAAGACACTTGTAAAGTTAGGAACTTAACCTTCTCTAATTGAGGCACACTCACAATGGAGAGTTTCTAAACTAAAGACTCTCTAAACTTCTTCAATGAAGTTCTACTTACAATGAGGGTCTTACTCTACTTATATAGACACAAGTAGAGTTCCCTTGAATAAGCTAGAGAGTTTATGTGAGAGAGAGGTTCTAGAAATATCTTGAGATGACATTGCTCAAATGTCATTTCAAGTTGCTCATGGACTGTCTACAATATTCTAGAAAAGGGCATTAATGGTTGCTGCCTTCACAGCACCACTGGCTATCTCAATGATGTGGGACAAATAGGAAAAATCAAAATTTATCAATAGAAGTGTAAGGGATAGTATTTTGATAGAGGGATGTTGTGAATTTTTAAGATTGGTGACCTTGAACTCTTTAGGGTTAATCTCATAATTGGAGAGGAGAGAGATCATTTTCAATAACCTTGAAGTGGAGTTTCTATTCAATGAATCAAACCAATTTTTAGAACCAATGTACATGAATACCCAAATATATGAATAGTGGCTATCTAAGGGTTTTCACAAATCCTAAGAGCAAGAGATTTTGGGGGAAGGATGATCTATCACACAAAATGAGAGGAATGAGAGTACCTTGATGGAGATTCTTGACTGATGCGACCTTGTTAGGGCAAAATTTAAAATCTCCCTCTTGATTACTGTTTTCTTTGAGAGAAAAAAAGAGAAGGGAATGACGAGGAATGATGGAAAGAGGGAAGGAGGAGAAAAATAAGAAATGAAGGGGTGTGTTGTGGAGAGGAAGAAGAAGAGGGATGGAGAGGGAAAAGTTGTGGATTGGTGTGTGGATGAGAGAAAATGAGAGAGAGTGGGAAATTCATAGAGGGGGGGAACGATAAAATTTTTAATTTTTTAATTTTCAAATTATGAGAGAGAGTTTCAAAAAATCCACATAAATAGGGGAAGAGAGAGAATTGTTAAACCTTGAAGGGTTCTGTCTCTTCAAGGGATGCCACCTTTTGACGAGAAATTTCAACCCTCTTGAAAGGATGCCGTAAAAAGCCACTTGTTAAGATGTGAGGGTGCCACTTGGAGGGTTTTAATTGGTGGAAATTTTAGGGGTAATTTTTGGTATAGTACCCTAAATCATGGGTTTAGGTTAACTTGGTCAAAGAAGGATCTATGATGCAAATAACTTGAAATTTGGGAATCTAAAATTGATTCCTATAATTTAGGGAGGTGATTTGACTTGGTCAAAGGGGTTCCTAAATTTTAGAAAAGTGGTTTGGCTTGGTGAAAGGCTCAAAATTAAAGGTTTTAGCTCTAGAGTAGGGTTTGGCCAACTCAAGGGAAGTATTTTAAGGATTCTAAGGATTAAGGGGTGACACGCCCATCTTCATGGGCTTGCTCCTCTTCATGTCTTCAAAGTCTTTTGATATATAAATGTCTTCTAATGATAGATTCTTGAACTTATTGATTAGGATCAGAATGTTATTTACTTCATATGGATGGCACCAAATCCTTGCATTTCTCCTTAAGTTGTAATGCTTTGTTGCCTCCTTGGATGCTTCTCTTGTTATTGAGGTGTCCCCACCACTTAACCTCATTAAACCCTGTGAAAACTCCAGGTAACACGGCTATGCTTACTAATCCAACAGTGCCCTCCCTCTTCTTCATCGATCTTTTGGGAATTATGTGGGAGGAAACCAACTGGACATCACCTGGCAACATTTCAGACTCCAGGGACAATCGTCGACTTCGGGACGGTGATGACCTGCTTACCGCCTGCGGCGTACAACGCGCTCAGGACGGCATTCAGAGAAGTCATAACGGGGTACCATCACGTGCTAATGTATCATCAAGTATTTCATGACAGCAAAAGAAGCTGGGACATATAAAAAAGGTCTTCGGACACCCAACTTAGAATCTTCCATTTTGGTTAGCTCAGGATTCAGGAAGGCATTATAGACCAACCCTCCAAATTAGTGACGTACCAGTCTATTTAACGCATTAGATCACTTGCCTACAATCACTTAAACCTATATTGGATGCCATGTCTTCCTCTATTTCTTATTTTCATAAAAAAAGTCCTGTAAAGTTAATTTGAATCGAGTTTTGTTTTTCTCAGCTTTGATATTCCCAAAATTATTAGTTTTCGGTGAGCTGATTTAATTAGATTATTATTAATCCTTGTACTTAACCCATGAACTGAAAATTTGGCAAGCAGGCTGGACTCTAGCATCATTGAGATTTTTTACTTAAATAGTACTTTTCAGGTTGAAAATTTACCGCAGTATGCAGAAGCAATTCAGATTTTTGTAAGAGTTTCAGTGTACAATTATAGGCGGCCATGCATCTGCGAGATTAGGCTTTTTAATGAGCTGTTATCATTTCATGGATAGCATATATAGATGTTAAATTCTGCTTAAACGGTTTTATTAGACTTCTATCATTGTATCCATTTAGCTCGGAAATAGGCTATCCGTCGTAAAACTAGATATTTATTTTTCTAGTCGTCCCTATACCATAGCATTCACGAGTTGTCTAGCTGGTTCGGATCAATTATCCGTCGTAAGACTGATTCCAACACATGGGCCAATTTTGTTGGTACATGGTTATCATGACTACTATGTGGGACATTCGACACTGTCAAAGAGAGGGATTGGCAATTTTCTACCCAAGAATCATCGAATTTAAAGAAATATTTGTCACGATCTTAAATTGATCTACTCCGTTGTTCTTGCAAAATGCACGACTTCCTTTTCACCAACGAAACTATTATATGGGCATTCCTTTGTTTTCATGTAATCTCCAACATCGTCAATGGTCGCGACGTGCCGGAACCAGCATCTGATTATACGACTTTATTAGGCTACTACGAGAGCGGGCACGGAGCTCCAGTCTCGCCTTTCAGACATGGAAATTACTCCAATCAGTCGCAAGCCCCCGCTGAGAAACCGATCCTCTTCTGCTGATTGTCATATGTGACTTCCGCCGTCTGCTGCTGTACGTTGCCGATTATTCCTATCTGGTTCGCGTCGGAGTTCCCGGCGAACGCTAGGCAGACCTGCGAAGGGCGGATGAAGTAGAACACTCCCGTCCCCGGCAACGTGACGTCCAGTCCGGTGAATTGAAGCTTGATAACCGGATACGTCACCGTCGTCACGTTGCTGAAGTCGTAGCACGTGTCTAATATGCTGGCTCCCGGGACTGGAGTGTACTGCGTCATGGCCGACTTGAAGGCTGTCCTGAGTGCGCTGTAAGCTGCAGGCGGGAGGCGAGTGATCACCGTGCCGGAGTCGATTATCGTCCCCGCTGATTGAAATACTGTTGGGGACACCGCCAATTTCGTGTCACCCACTGTAATCCCGATGAGGTCGATGAAGTAGAGGGACGGCGCGCGCGGATCGGTCAGCATCGCCGTGTAATCAGGAGTTTTCATCGGATTTCCGATGTTGAGATATCCGGTGGCGCTTTTCGAGGAAGGGAGACAGTAGGAGAAAACATTCCCCAAGGTCGGGCCCACCTGGGAGTTCAGAGAGAAGGAGTTACGCCCAAGTCCGATAAGGCCGGCGGTTCCTTTGAATAGGCCCTGGTTCTTCTGTCCGCAGCCAAATATGAAGCTGTCGAACGTGTGCCCGGACGCCAGAGTGAAGGTATCCATGGCGAGGAACCCCACTGTTAAGGAGCCGTCGCCGTACGAGACAGCGTAAAGGCAGGTGCCCGCGGAGCAGCCCCTGATACGTAGATCTTCGCAGGCCGTTGCAGTGCAGCTGATGTTACGGTACGTAGACGATAACGTAGGATCGAACAGTGGATCCTGCTGGGAGTAGCAGCTTGCGGAGCAGGGCTTGCATTGTATCCAGCTCACGTCGCTGCCGGTATCAAAGATCACGGTCTGGGCTGTTACTGGAGTGCCGAATCCGACAGTGATGACGTAGTCACCGGTGCCGATGTAGACCCCGCTTTTAGCCGGAATAGAGATTTGAGACTCGAGGATTGGGGTATCGGTTTCTGTTGGGGGGGGCAAGATGGATTCGTGGAAGGAGGCGACTCGTAGGGCGTCATGGGTAAGAGCGACGATTGGGTTATGATTTCGGAGGAGCTCACCTGAGCAAGCACCATTGCGGTTGACTATTGCCAAGGAGCTACGGCTTCCGGCTGCAATAGTAGGGAATGCTCTAGGTAGATTACCATCAGAGACCGAACAGGTTGAGGACGGAGTCAGGCTCTTTAGAGAGGCTTTCGCGAAAGCTTCGTTTCCATGGACTCGACTCCAGAACGAGAAAAGCAGTGAGCAGCAGAGGAAGAAGGCGAAGGATTTTGTGTACGCCATCGCTGCCACTCGGCCGAGGCCCAAAGTTTATTACAAGTTATTCTCTCATTATTAGCTAAGAGGAAAGCGATGTTTCTCCAAAACACGTGGAGTACAAAGGGCTCTGAGATAAAGTTGGGAAAATACAGCTCAGCCTTTACAATCTGTATTTAAAAAAATCGTTGGGCTCCATGAATCCCGTGCAAGCAAATCGGATAATGAACGTACGTCGGAGAACGTTTCGGAATCTATATAAGATTTGTTCAGATAATGTTTTCTGTTCATAAACAGCTTGGATTTGTTCATCATCTTACAATGATGAACAAAACAGCTCACTGAGCAAAACAGCTCTCTAGACTTCTTTCCTTGAAGTTGTCTTACAATGAGGGTCTTGTTATGCTTATATAGGCATGAGAAGAATTATCTAGAATAAACTAGAGTACTTGTGTGTGAGAGATTGTCTAGAACTATCTTGAAATGACATTTCTCAAGTGTCAATTCAAGATGGTCCAAGCGCCAGCAAAAGCAAGATTGTGGCTTGCATGACTGCCAGAAACATGAAGTCTCATGATAACATTTACCATTTTGATATGTTTATGATCATCTTCATCCATTGTACTTGTCTCTTCTCTCTCTCTCTATCTCTCTTTCCAGCCTTTCTCCTCCTATCCATCCCTTTCCGGCTTGGGACAGAGAAAAAGAGCCCGGTAGAGCCCAAATTTTCCATATCTCCAATTTTTATATTGTAAGGCCTTGTATGGGCCTCCTCCGGTAACCATTCCCAACCCATATGCCTTCTTTTATTCCCACTTCTCACCATTGGACACGGCGAGTGTCATGCAATCAACAAGTTCCCGATCTGGTAAGGTCCACTAATTAATGCGGCGACACTTTTCATATTTCTGTTGATTATTTGTAATGACATGAAAATAAAAATAATAAATTTCCTAATTTAATAGATTTTCTATCTGTGAAAATGAGTTTTAGTTTGAAAGATATGAGTTTTCTAAAATATGGTTATTTTTCTAAAAATTTATGAATTTAATTTAAAACATTTGTTATTGTTTTAAGTGTTAAGCAGGACAAAATAAGAATAATGTCCATTCTCATTTAGCAATTGAAGGTGCATTGAGGCACCAAATAATGAGTAGATATTTGGCACGTTTGCCTCTTTCAAACCATTCAAGTGCCCAATAATTCAAAATGAAATATATTCTATTCATTTTTTCTTTATGGGCTTATAATTTTTTCAATGTTTTGTTGTAACACAAAGAATTTTAAATTGATGGAAATAGTGGGATGTAATAAAATCCTCATTTTCAATAAAAAATAGAAGATCTCTATGAAACATTGAAAGAATAATAGTCATTAATATGAGAAGTACATGCACTCGAGAATGATGGACTTGAATTCTCTTCAAAGTGATAAAGTAGTACAGCTTTGAGTAGGGAAGTCCAAAGACTGACCGAAGGTCGGTCGACCGGACCGAACCAAGACCGTCGGTCCCAGAAAATGGACCGGACTGGTCTCGGTCCAAATTCGGTCCGGTCTGCGTCAGGCCTTCGGTCTTGGACCGAAGGCCAAAATCCAAAAATCCGAAGGCCTTCGCCGAAGGTAGGTGGGGCTGCCAATTAATGGTTTGATACCCTTTTCACATTCCATTCTCGGCGTGGAATCAAAACTCAGAAGTGATGCTTCTCCGACCCACTCTCCAAGTCCCCTCCTCTCCCTCTCTCCTCCCTCCCTCAACCAAAATCCGCACCAAGCCGTCACAAAAACTCAAAATCGTAACGAGCATCACCAACAGAATGATGAGGAGATCAAGCAACGACGACTGGCTCCGGAAATCTATTGGGCAGCGCCTAAATTTAGAGGGCATAGCATTTTTCCTCCGGATTATCTCGACCCAGGAAAGCAAAAGACTCGCTCTGCCCCATATAAATGTTCCAGATATTAGGTGGGTGGATTGGCGAGCATTAGAGCAGTTAGGGTTTAAAGGAGTCGTCTTTGACAAGGACAACACTCTCACTTCGCATTATTCTCTCCCTCTCTGGCCCCCCATCGCTATTTCCTAAGGCCACTGTATTTCAACTTTCCCTCGGCGCGTCGCCATTTACAGCAACTCTTCTGGTAATCAATCTAATTTTAGATAATGTATTCTCTTTTTCATAATTCAAAGGATGTAGTTTTTTAGTTTTTATTCTGGGTTATCTTTTTTTTATAATTAAAAAGCATGTAATTTTGTTTCTAGGTTATTTTTTGTTATTAGGAAATGGGGAAATGGATCTCTTTTCAGGTACACTGAAAAGACCAAAGTTAAGACCGAACCGGACCGTGACCGAGGTGGACCGAGACCGAGACTTGGACCGAATGGTGTGCCAAAAACCGGACTGGACCGGGACCGCCCAACCCTAGCTTTGAGAATGAAAAGGGAATTTAATGAAACCAACAGTTGAGTGATTTCTGTCCACTAGTATCTCGCTATTGGAACAACCAAATATGAAGTGAGTGCCTGAACCATAATTGATGAACTCAACATTGTTGTGTTTTCACTCATTGTTGTGAATGGATTTTCTGCACCCACATTTATATTACTTCACTTTGTAAAGGGTTTAAGTAAGGCTCGAATCATAAGGGAACCTAAGTTAATGAGATTAGATGCTTCACCAAGGAGAGAGATGTATCTATTTGGGAAGGTGATCTTGAGAGAACTGTAGAAGAATATGGAGGATTGAGAGGATGGAATATGATGCGAACCTGCTTCTAGAAATATATCTCAATATACTAATGCTTTTATATCTTTTTAATGAACAAGAGCGAGAATAGAATGGAAATGGTGGGATGAGAGCATAGGGAAAGGAAATGGAGATGGTAGATAAATGATGAGAGATGGATGGATATGAAATATTTTGTTGATGAAAAAAAGTAAGAAAATAAGATCTAAAGGAAAGCAAGGTTAAAAATTGATCGAAGTCCTTGCCCAAATATTTTTTTGATGCGAATCCTAGGCTGAGTGATGCTAGACTCAGTCTATTCTCAATCCCTAGCTCAATCTTGCCTCCACAACAAGCTATAACATAAAAAAGTATAACGCTTTTAGTCTCTTCTTTTCTTTTTGGTAGCTAGATGCTAATAGAGAGCCAAAAACGAATTGAAAAAGAGGGAGAAAAAGCTTTTATTTTCTAGGGATAGAGGTTCTCTTGGATCAAGGGAGGAGATTTATTCATTTCGGGTGCTACCTCATGAATGGTGCATACAAGATCATCTCATAAGGAAATGGAAGTTCCCCCTCGTAAAGATTAGGGCCCTCATGACCACCTCGTAAGGAAGAGAGTTACAACTTTCAAACAGGCGTTAACCTAATAATTTTTTAAGGTGATGGGCTTCCTCAAGAATAGAGTGACACACCTACTCCAATAAAAAGGGATACTTCCTAAAAAATTACTAAATTAATTTATAAAAATAAAATTTATAAAGTTGTAGTCTTTGACCATTCAAAGTTGCTTTATTGACTTGCTAGTAATCACTCTGACTATCATCGACTTCTAAGAAAAAAGGACTAACTAGCCTTCTAGAGAGTGACATGTGATGACACCCATAAGGAGGTGATTAACAAACATTCTAAAAAGGCATAAAGGTTGAACCAAAGCATGAGTGATAACATGCTATTTATGCATGTAATTACATAGTTATTAATGCAAATTAATGCATTAATCATTATAAATGTATGCATGTTATCATCTTTTTAGCATATTTCTATCATTTGGTGTAAATTCATGTTATGATCTTAAAGTACATCAATTTAGGGGTTATTATGCATAATTAGACATTATAATCTTTAATCTTAATTATATTTATGATCATAATCATGTTTTAAAGATGAAAATATAAGAGAAAAAGACTTTTATTTACATTTATGTATTTATATGAATTTATTTTATATAATACATAAATGTATAAAATTAATATAAATTAATTCTCTTACTATTTTAATAATTTGACTTTTTATAATGATAGATTATTCAATTCTTAATCCAACAAAACAAATTTGACTTAATTTGGAGTTATATTTTGAAAGTTATGATTTTTACAAATTTATAGAATTTTTCTGGAATTTTTCTGAATTTATATTGATTTATTTTCGATTTTTTTTAAATGTTTAAAATAATAAAAAATGCAAAAAGCGGATTTTAATCGCGCGGTCCACGTGGCACTGCCACGTGGACGCACGCGATGTCCTGCGTGGCAGGCGAAGGTGACACGTGGACCGGATATACATTTATTTTTTATATAACATATATAGTATATGGGTCCCCCGTGTATAAGGGGACGAAATATTAATCTCACTTATCCGCTCTACCTTATATAGATATCATTTTCTTCTATTTTCTCCAAGTGGGACTAAAGTCCCTTTGTTTAATTTGATTTCAGGCCATGTGGAACGTCGTGAGCGTTGGATCGTCCGCGTTGATCGAGCGGCGCCGATCGCGTGGACACGAGGTCCACGCGATCAGATAATCAGGCACGTGCGCTAATGTTCACTTAAGTGAACGCATCGGAGCCGTTGATCGTATCTGATTTCCGATTAAATCGCAACCGTCGGATGGATATCTGATAACATGCATTTATAACCTGAATTCTTACCCTAATTAACTCATATTCATGCTTATTTTATGTGAATATGATGCATGTTATCATACTTTTTAGGAATTTTCTCCATTGGCATGTCATTTCACTAAAGTTGATATTTATGCATAAATTAGAGATAATTTCATGCTTAAGATATGATCAATCTTTTGTTTAGATTAACAAGAGTTAATCTCAGTGATTAAATGAGTTTTGACTTTAGTAAATGTTTGGAAGGATGATTTTAGGATGAATTTATGATTTAGAAGGTTTAATTAGAACTTATTTAATGAAATTTTAATTCATCCTTATTTCCTTCTTGAAAACATATTTTAAATGACATGATATTAAAAAGAAAAGAATTTTTGATCCAATGGAGAAAATTTGGATTAAAAAGGAGTTGTATTTTGAAAAATATGAATTTCTAAAGTTTTATCTGATTTTTCCTATTTTTATTTGATTTTTTAATTGAATTATTCAAGTTTTTAGTTAGAAAAATCGCGAAAAAGGGAAAACGTACCTGCGGAGCTGACGTGGCACGTGCCAGCTGACGTGGCGACCGAGCCCAGGCGACGGGCTGACGTGGCGCGCGGGTCCACCGCGCCGTTACGACGTGGCGGAGGCCACGTGGCAGGGCGCGTGTGGCCCACGCGGGGTGCAGGTGGCACTGACGCGTGGCAGGAGGCCACACGGACGGTCCACGTGGGCGCCCGTGTGGGGCGCCACGTGGCAGGAAAGGTTCGCATGTGGAGGGCCCACGGGTTAGTGGGCCCTGGTAAGTATTTTGGGGCGGTAACGCAATAGGCGTTAACCCGCCCCTAATTTATAGGAGCCCGTTTTACTTTTTTCTTCCGTGTGGGACTATGTTCCCACACGGTTTTATATGCAGTGTCGACGTGGCAGCGCACGGGTGGCTCGCGGCAAGGCGCACACGGCGCGCCAGTGGCGAGAGGCCACGCGGCCACGTGGGCGTGCGTTTGGAGTGACACGTGTGGCTGGCCATGGAGGAAGAGGAAAATATTAAGAGGGGAATTCGTTCCCCTATTTATTCGCGCAGACTTCTTCTATTTTCACCGTGTGGGACTATGTTCCCACACGGTTTGTCTGTTTTGTAGGACGCATGGCTGTCCTAGGGGCGTCGGATTCCGGCTCAACGGCGGTGATCGCGTGGACCTGAGTCCACGCGATCACGATCAAGACACGTGCTTAGAAAACGGACTTAAGTGAAACCATCGGACAGCCTACCTGACGCCACGTGGCGACGCGACGAGCGTCGGATTTTCATCAAAGAGAGATCGCGCGATCGTGATCCGACGGCCTCCGTTGAAGCCGCGTGGAACGCTCCTGTGCGTCGGATCTTCATCAAGTAGCGATCGAAATCGGACGGCTCTGAGGATGCGTGGAAGAACTCCGCGATCGTGGCTCGATCGAGCCGCGATCGCGGCGCGATCGAGCCGCAATCGCATGTCTTATGCAGCGGAAATGCCTCTTCTTGATCCAACGTGGATCGGCGACGACCTAAGACCACGATCGAAGCCCGATCGTGACCCGATCGTGGCTCGATCGTGGAGCTAAAAGCGTGAAAAATGGAGACCTTTCGACCGTGAAATCCGGTCAAAATTGACGTGGATTTGAAGCCTCAACGCCGCTCCGTGCAAACCGCGTCCACGACGCCTCGATTCCGCCTCCACGACCGCCTCTACAGCCCACGATTCCGGGCCAATTTCCCTCTTTAAAAACTTATGTACTCTTTCTTTTGTTCTTAACTTTTGATTGATTCGTGAAGGAATTAAGCAAATTTCGAGGAAAATCTTAAGTTCATCGTGATCCCCCCGCGTTTAGACTCGATTCCGAAGGGATTGGAGTGGGATTGATCGCGAATTCCTCCTTGATTTCATCGAATTTTTCCCTTGAATTCGAAAGTCCTGTGAGAAAGGATCCAAGCAAATTCACTCCACTCGTGCAAATTGGAGCTTAATTCTCGTGGCAATCGGGTTAGTAGTGAGATTCGATCGATTATCAAGAGGTAATTTGAGTTTTTTTATTAGATTTAGAAGTTTAATTTTTGCAAATTAGTTCATAGTGTTCTTCATTTTTCCCCAAATTTCAGTCCGAAAAGTCGTTGATTTTTGAAAAATAGGATATCTCTTTGATTATAATTCCAAATCACTTGATTTTGGTTTCATTGGATTCCTCTTTTCATCAGCTTTCCGTGGATAGCAATTTCATCAAATTCCGAGTTCATTTGACCCTTTAATTTAACGTTTGACCACGGACTGTTCATCCTTCATCAGAAGTCAAACGTTGAATTTCGGGGTCAATTACTTTTTATTGACAAATCAGAATTTGATAATTTCTGGTTCTTAGCTTTCTATTGACATATAAATTGCAAGATTTGGATTTCATTTGGGCATTCAATTTGAAGATTTCCTCTGAGGTGTTCATTTCGGGGATTTTCTGATCATTGATTTTCAATAATTCATAATAAATCCATTTCTTATCCAAAAATTACGAAATATATATCAATAAATTCCATTTTCTCTCTAGTTTCCAAATATCTACTTTTAGTAATCATCTGACTTTGTTTGATTCTCTGATTTTGCAGAACATCTACTGCTGGTCAAAGTCAACGCTTTGACTTTGACTTTTGACTTTTCTCTGTCAAATCCGAGATTTCAATTCTTAAAAATTCTTATTTACCTTATTTATATCATTTCCCTATCTTAAATATTATTTTCTCTTATTTAAATCTCCTTTTAAACCTAAGTTTGACCAAGTCAATTCTACGATTAAAGTCAACCCTGCTCTCTGTGGATCGACCCGATACTTACCCAGTACTTGATTATTCTATCTTGTATTTGTGAGTTCGGTTTTATAAATTTTGTTTGACCATCGTATTTGTGTTTTAACGACGCACAAAAACGACACGTCAATATCCAACGAATCAAATGAAGCGACGATCCATTTGAAAAGACATCAAATCGCGATCGTTCATCGCGATGATCAACGACAGATCGGACGGTCCAAATCAGTTTCAGTTTTTATAAAACCGGTTCTTCGCGCGAAACGACATGTTCGCGTTCAATCCTAAAATACTCCTTGTATACTCCATTAAATCGCGTGCCGTTTGTTTCCTTGTGTTCGTAAGTGATTTCCGCTTCCAATGAGCACTTGAAATCAAACTTTGATCGAGAGAGAAGGAAAAATTTGCATCTTGAACTCCATGTTCGTCTTCGAAAATTTCGGAATGAATAGCCTTGCATCTGGCGATTAATTGGATCATTTCGAAGGCTACTTTGGGTTAGGTTGGGTGAATTCTTCATAATCTTTCATCATTTAGCATTAATTTTAGTTTTAGAATCATAGATTTAGTTTAATTTAGATTTAATTTCGGTTTTAAATCGTTTTTCGAAACGAAATTATCTCCTATCTTCAAACTTTGATTTCTCTTCGAATTCTTATCCAAATCACCTGATTTTTGATTCCGTGGATTCGATTTTGAGTTATCTTTATTAAAATATCAAAACGCCCAATTTCTAACCTCGATTCATCGTCCGATTTGACCAAATTTTGAAGATATCTCTCAAATTTCCTTAATTCTCCGTGGATTCGACCCTTAATTACCATTATACTAATTAATTACTTTGATTAATCTTAAATTGGCAATATTAGGACTTTATTTTGACACTAATTCGTGTGCATTCAACGACCATACGATTTAGTCTCGTCAAATGGCGCCGTTGCCGGGGAATTAAGGCGTATTTTTGAGTAAAATCATCGATTTTGACTTGGTCAACTCTGATTTTTCTGTTTCTTTTTTTTTTTTTTTTAATCCAAATTGATCCTACACTGAGCTGTTTGTAGCAGAAATATATCGTTTAGATACTCAATTTCGACGAGATTAAGTGATTAGTCCCTCTCTACGGACGACGGACAATCATCGCGTCAACTCGAATTGGGAGAGCGTAACTCTCACGAATAGCGACAATCAGGTACGATTTAATTTGTCATTGTTGAATAATTTTATAGTATATCTTCTTAGTACTATTATATTATATATATTCGTGCATATTTATGAGACGAGAGTCTAATTGGAGAACGAGGGATAATCCTTTACACTTAGATCTTTTTGAAAGTTCATCGCAGTCACTTTCATCTTCCCCGTCATCATCGACCCTAGATATGGCTTTGAATGATGAGGGAAATGTTAGGAGACGTCTTAGTGATTATGCTAGGCCTGTTCTTCAAAGACCCGTTACTCGTATTCATACACCCTTGGCTAGAAATGTGAATTTTAGGATAGATTCGCATGTGATGAGTATGTTACCTATCTTCCATGGTAAACCTTCTGAGGATCCTTATAGACATGTCGACAAGTTGAGTCAGGTATGTGAGATTAATCAGATTCAAAATGTGTCGGCAGATATAATGAAGATGAAACTCTTTCCCGCCACCCTTAGAGATAGAGCTAAGGATTGGTTTCTTAAGCTAGGAAAGGAGTTCACATCTTGGACCGAGATGGAGGAGGAATTTCTTCGGAAATACTATTCCGTAGGAAAGACCACCTCTATTAGGAAGGCGATTCGTGAGTTTACCCAAGGACCGTGTGAGACATTCCACGAAGCTTGGGAGAGACTTAGAGACCTCACTAGAGAGTGCCCTCACCATGGAGTGTCTAACCATGAGCTTACACAGATATTTTATGATGGGTTAGGCCCGCAAGATAGATATCTTTTGGATGCAGCTAGCGGCGGCACCTTCATGAGCAAATTTGAAGACGAAGCAATGGAATTGATCGAGACTGTGGCGGAGAATAGCCACCACAACTCGGAAAAACCATTCGGAAGAGGTGCAATGCCGAAAGGAGGATTGATCGACGCAAAAGCCGTAGAGACGGGCATGCTTTTAGAGAAGATAGAGAAGATGGCGGAGGTTCAGAATCTACTTTTAGATCGGTTCCACATCCGCCACGGATCTGAAGGACTTGTGCCCGTTGCGCTACAAGAAGCGTCACCATGCGCCCATTGCTCACGCTTTGACCACATCGAGATGGATTGTCCTATCATGGCAATTCAAGAGCAGGGCATGTATCGACAAGGCCCACAACCGGGGCAAATTCATCAAGGACGACCGATCTATCAAGGTACACATTCAAATTATTTTAATAACTCTGTTTATAATCCTATGCAGCAGCATCAGCAAGGATTTAGGAGGAATACGGATCAGACGTATCCTCCATATAGTACCGGTCAGCAACAAGACTCGCAACAGCAACCCTTCACGAATTCAAGACAGTCGACATATATTCCACCACAGTCGTACAACCAAGTTCCACGACCGACAGAGCCATCTGCAGATCCGATTTTGGATGCACTCTCTCAGTTGATGGAACAAATGAATAGGATGAACTCGCGCGTAGACGAGATACAGGATTTCGTCACGACAAACATCCCGACCTCGACTGATAATAAGAAGGGTAAGCAAGTTTTGTTTTCGGACCGATTACCATCGCAGACGACTATTAACCCGAAGAATCAAGGTTCGTCGTCATAATTTCATTAATGGTTTCGTCTGGATGAAGACGTTAAACTTAGCGCTCTTGGGAGGCACCCCAAGATTATCTTACTCTTTTATTTAGTTTTTTTTTTGTAGTTTACATCAATGTACATAAGGAAATCCAACAAAGAAGCAAATTTGGACAAATTCCAGCAACATGCCTTCAAACACGCTTAATGAGTTTTTCTAAACCTTTTTAAATCTTTTTACTTCTCATTTCCAATTTATAATCTTTTTCATGTAATGAATAATATGCTTGCCATGTTTTATGAACATGTTTATTTCATTGAGGACAATGAAAGATTTAAGTTGGGGGGTGAGGACTTAGAAAAACTCAAAATTTTCAAAATTTCAACCTTTTTCAAAAATTTTAATCTTTTTACTATTTTAAAACCCCTATTTTTCAAGTTTGTACCATTTTAACACCTTAGAAGTCTTATCATTTAGAGATCCTATTCCTAGAGATGTAGAAGTGAGGGCCTCATAGCCTATGTGATTACATTTTGAGTAATAAAGCCAAGTGATCTAGAGAACCTATGGATCTTTTTAGTGGTTGACTTCTTTGGGGTTGGGTATCTAACGGGCACCAAGGATAATGAGTAATCAGAGGTTGAAGTGCTATTGGATTGAAAAGGAGAGATTTTGAGTGAAGTCCAAGCCAATTCCTATCCCCTACCTTACATCAGCCGAACCTATTTGGTGTAGGAATTTCTTACTTCCGATCTTTCTCCTAGAAGAGTGCAATGTGCCATAATTTTTTATGCACCTATTTTGTTCATAGGCATTTAGTTACCTTTTCCGTACCAGTCAATTAGACACCCAAAATTCAGCCTCACTGATTATAATTACACTCCCAAGTGAAAACCATAGCCACACATTTTCTTTTCCACCATATACACAAGCCTTTTTCCAAATTTCCCCTACAAGAAAATCTTCCTTCATATTATATTCAAAATTTTGAATACTCTCTTCAAACATCAAAGCAACCTCCATATCCTTGTTTTATGCAAAGTCTTCAAATGCTATCTTCTTCTTCTCTAAGAAATTTACAATATCCAAAAAGAAGAAAGAAGAGAAGAAGAAAGTGAAAAGAAAAATCTGAAATAGAAGAAAAGAAGAAGACTAAAGAAAGAAGGAAACAAAAGGAGGAGAAACAAGAAGAGAAGAATAAAAGGAAATAAAAAATATATATATATATGGGAAATTTTTCTCTACCTACCAATATCATTCTATTCCTATATGTGTATATCCATTTCACCACTCCACACCATCTCTACCCAAATCTTTTTATCCTTTTCTACCATCATCATCCACCTCATTTGGGAGAATAATTAGACATCAGTGGTACCTTATTTGTATATATATCCAATTTTTTTTTATGCTGATTTGCTTTTAACCAAGTTATTCCTTTAGATATAGTGTCTTTTTAACTCTTTCAGCTACCTTATAACGATGCATCCTAAAGTAGGAAACCTTTTGCAATGCACTCTTTAAGGGAGAAAGAAGAGTTGAGGGGAATTCTAATGCACCAAGTAGCCTCCAAAATGAGTGAAAGAGTGATGTGAGCATTAGAGAGGTGAGGATTACATCTGCTCATGAGAGTGTGAGATTCTTTTCATTCCAATAGCATCAAATCTTAGATATGCTCACCTTGATTACACTTGAGTATTTTGACTCGACTATTAGCCGATGAGCACTACCCTACTATGCTCTAAGGAAGTCAACCTAGTTATAGAATCTAGATCACCACGGTCCACACTATGATGAAAAGTTGATCACACATTGATACACTTCACTTCTTTAGTTTTACGATCAAAGGATGACAAGACTTTCAAGGGAGATTACCTAGTGAATCGCGCGGTCCACGTGGCACTGCCACGTGGACGCACGCGATGTCCTGCGTGGCAGGCAAAGGTGACACGTGGACCGGATATACATTTATTTTTTATATAACATATATAGTATATGGATCCCCCGTGTATAAGGGGACGAAATATTAATCTCACTTATCCGCTCTACCTTATATAGATATCATTTTCTTCTATTTTCTCCAAGTGGGACTAAAGTCCCTTTGTTTAATTTGATTTCAGGCCATGTGGAACGTCGTGGAGCGTTGGATCGTCCGCGCGTTGATCGAGCGGCGTCGATCGCGTGGACACGAGGTCCACGCGATCAGATAATCAGGCACGTGCGCTAATGTTCACTTAAGTGAACGCATCGGAGCCGTTGATTGTATCTGATTTCTGATTAAATCGCAACCGTCGGATGGATATCTGATAACATGCATTTATAACCTGAATTCTTACCCTAATTAACTCATATTCATGCTTATTTTATGTGAATATGATGCATGTTATCATACTTTTTAGGAATTTTCTCCATTGGCATGTCATTTCACTAAAGTTGATATTTATGCATAAATTAGAGATAATTTCATGCTTAAGATATGATAGGTTGGGTGAATTCTTCATAATCTTTCATCATTTAGCATTAATTTTAGTTTTAGAATCATAGATTTAGTTTAATTTAGATTTAATTTCGGTTTTAAATCGTTTTTCGAAACGAAATTATCTCCTATCTTCAAACTTTGATTTCTCTTCGAATTCTTATCCAAATCACCTGATTTTTGATTCCGTGGATTCGATTTTGAGTTATCTTTCTTAAAATATCAAAACGCCCAATTTCTAACCTCAATTCATCGTCCGATTTGACCAAATTTTGAAGATATCTCTCAAATTTCCCTAATTCTCCGTGGATTCGACCCTTAATTACCATTATACTAATTAATTACTTTGATTAATCTTAAATTGGTAATATTAGGACTTTATTTTGACACTAATTCGTGTGCATTCAACGACCATACGATTTAGTCTCGTCAATGAGGCCTTTTCAAATTCAACTATTAAATTTACCTAATCTTTCTACTTCTCTTTAACTTTCATAAAGCTTCCATATATTTGCTCTATATTAAATAATGGATACTCAAGTCTTCTTTAAGTTTTAAGTTTGTTATAGGTCTTACAGAAATTCCACATATTGGTCTGTGGCAAACTATTTAAGTAGTTAAAGAGGATACCATTTGTGAATTTCTACCAAAAGGAGGGACACTTAGAAAATATTTTACAAGTTCGATTTTTTATGTTAATAACTTGCAAATTAAATGGTTAAAAATTGATTGAAAAAGTATATGGCATTCTTTTGTGTGATACTTTTTGGCCATGGATATGACATTGGCATATTTCCTCTTATAGATTTACATGTTTTCCCTACTTTTAAATCAATCAGTATTGTCCTCCTCTAAACACATCATCCTCAACAATATTTTTTGCATTTTTTGCATTTTTTCCACTTTCATCATTCATTGGCTTCTCTCCTTGATCAAATATTTCAAGCTAATGGTCCCACTGTACCTTTGGTCTGTGTATTGGAACCATTACCTTTTATGCTAGTTGTTCATTTGTTTTCTATTATAATTATAAGTACCAATATAATGTTTTCTAAAATCTCCTAGGTTTCAAAAATTTCCTTGGTTTTGTCAACGTCATAGGAGAGAGTTGAACTATTAAAGTGCAATTACTTGTGTTAGATATAGCTCATTAGAAGGTATACTGCACTAGCACTTATAAGAACTCCAAAGTTAAATCTGATTGAGTGAGAGAAACTTTAAGATGGGTGACTTCTTAGGTAGTACTCATATTTTATCTTCCTTTTAAGATATTAGTCCTGCATGGGTTATATTTCTATTTTTCTCTCTTTCTCCTCTATAAATAGATGCTTGTAATCTCTTCTTTAGTCACTCAATAAAATTGGGCTTTACCATTTACATGGTATCAGAGCCTAGAATGAACTCTTTTTTCGTGTTGCAGCCGTCCCTTCCATTGCTCTACTTTTTTCCCTACTAGAAGCGCAAGAGGGCCAAAGGTCTCCCGTCCCCTCTCCTTTATTTTCTAATGCCCTTATTGGGCTACTATCACTGCCCTTATTGGGCTGCCACTGCACCGCCCCTACATGGACCACTATTAACTCAGCCCCTTTCAGAGTCGCTTTGCCATTGCGCCCACCCTCTTCAAGCTACTATGTTTAGGCTTTTTTTGAGTCTTGATGGCATCTTTTGGGTCACACATGAGTGGTAGCCACTATCCTGCTTCAATGGGTTCCCTTACATCCACTAAGCTCCCATGACAATCTTAGGCTGTTTTTGCAATATTTGTTCCCTAGGCATATTCATAACACTTGACATTCTAATGCGAGCCCGTTTGACATGACCGACATACACCTTTGACGGTCTAGTGTTAATACATCAAGGGCTACTTACTTTGAGAAAGAACTTTCTCATTGCCCATACCAATTTCCACAGCCATGATCTTCTCAGCACACCCCAAAGGCTGAGTCAGACCCATTCTCTCTAGATGTGTTGCAGAAACATTGTTCTAACTATTGGAGTCAAACTCTGCTCTGCTGTGTATCAAACCAACAAGCACAC
>CM044102.1:2504119-2551726 GCA_024174645.1 Lemna minuta | reverse complement strand
TGGATGCTTCTCTTGTTATTGAGGTGTCCCCACCACTTAACCTCATTAAACCCTGTGAAAACTCCAGGTAACATGGCTATGCTTACTAATCCAACAGTGCCCTCCCTCTTCTTCATCGATCTTTTGGGAATTATGTGGGAGGAAACCAACTGGACATCACCTGGCAACATTTCAGACTCCAGGGACAATCGTCGACTTCAGGACGGTGATGACCTGCTTACCGCCTGCGGCGTACAACGCGCTCAGGACGGCATTCAGAGAAGTCATAACGGGGTACCATCACGTGCTAATGTATCATCAAGTATTTCATGACAGCAAAAGAAGCTGGGACATATAAAAAAGGTCTTCGGACACCCAACTTAGAATCTTCCATTTTGGTTAGCTCAGGATTCAGGAAGGCATTATAGACCAACCCTCCAAATTAGTGACGTACCAGTCTATTTAACGCATTAGATCACTTGCCTACAATCACTTAAACCTATATTGGATGCCATGTCTTCCTCTATTTCTTATTGTCATAAAAAAAAGTCCTGTAAAGTTAATTTGAATCGAGTTTTGTTTTTCTCAGCTTTGATATTCCCAAAATTATTAGTTTTCGGTGAGCTGATTTAATTAGATTATTATTAATCCTTGTACTTAACCCATGAACTGAAAATTTGGCAAGCAGGCTGGACTCTAGCATCATTGAGATTTTTTACTTAAATAGTACTTTTCAGGTTGAAAATTTACCGCAGTATGCAGAAGCAATTCAGATTTTTGTAAGAGTTTCAGTGTACAATTATAGGCGGCCATGCATCTGCGAGATTAGGCTTTTTAATGAGCTGTTATCATTTCATGGATAGCATATATAGATGTTAAATTCTGCTTAAACGGTTTTATTAGACTTCTATCATTGTATCCATTTAGCTCGGAAATAGGCTATCCGTCGTAAAACTAGATATTTATTTTTCTAGTCGTCCCTATACCATAGCATTCACGAGTTGTCTAGCTGGTTCGGATCAATTATCCGTCGTAAGACTGATTCCAACACATGGGCCAATTTTGTTGGTACATGGTTATCATGACTACTACGTGGGACATTCGACACTGTCAAAGAGAGGGATTGGCAATTTTCTACCCAAGAATCATCGTGTTTAGAGAAATATTTGTCACGATCTTAAATTGATCTACTCCGTTGTTCTTGCAAAATGCACGACTTCCTTTTCACCAAGCAGACTATTATATGGGCATTCCTTTGTTTTCATGTAATCTCCAACATCGTCCAGGGTCGCGACGTGCCGGAACCAGCATCTGATTATACGACTTTATTAGGATACTACGAGAGCGGACACGTAGCTCCAGTCTCGACTTTCACACATGGAAATTACTCGAATCAGTCGCAAGCCCCCGCGGAGAAACCGATCCTCTTCTGCTGATTGTCGTATGTGACCTCCGCCGTCTGCTGCTGTACGTTGCCGATTATTCCTATCTGGTTCGCGTCGGAGTTCCCGGCGAACGCTAGGCAGACCTGCGAAGGGCGGATGAAGTAGAACACTCCCGTCCCCGGCAACGTGACGTCCAGTCCGGTGAATTGAAGCTTGATAACCGGATACGTCACCGACGTCACGTTGCTGAAGTCGTAGCACGTGTCTAATATGCTGGCACCCGGGACTGGAGTGTACTGCGTCATGGCCGACTTGAAGGTTGTCCTGAGTGCGCTGTAAACTGCAGGCGGGAGGCGAGTGATCACCGTGCCGGAGTCGATTATCGTCCCCGCTGATTGAAAAACTGTTGGGGACACCGCCAATTTCGTGTCACCCACTGTAATCCCGATGAGGTCGATGAAATAGAGGGACGGCGCGCGCGGATCGGTCAGCATCGCCGTGTAATCAGGAGTTTTCATCGGATTTCCGATGTTGAGATATCCGGTGGCGCTTTTCGAGGAAGGGAGACAGTAGGAGAAAACATTCCCCAAGGTCGGGCCCACCTGGGAGTTCAGAGAGAAGGAGTTACGCCCAAGTCCGATAAGGCCGGCGGTTCCTTTGAATAGGCCCTGGTTCTTCTGTCCGCAGCCAAATATGAAGCTGTCGAACGTGTGCCCGGACGCCAGAGTGAAGGTATCCATGGCGAGGAACCCCACTGTTAAGGAACCGTCGCCGTACGAGACAGCGTAAAGGCAGGTGCCCGCGGAGCAGCCCCTGATACGTAGATCTTCGCAAGCCGTTGCAGTGCAGCTGATGTTACGGTACGTAGACGATAACGTAGGATCGAACAGTGGCTCCTGCTGGGAGTAGCAGCTTGCGGAGCAGGGCTTGCATTGTATCCAGCTCACGTCGCTGCCGGTATCAAAGATCACGGTCTGGGCTGTTACTGGAGTGCCGAATCCGACAGTGATGACGTAGTCACCGGTGCCGATGTAGACCCCGCTTTTAGCCGGAATAGAGATTTGAGACTCGAGGATTGGGGTATCGGTTTCTGTTGGGGGGGCCAAGATGGATTCGTGGAAGGAGGCGACTCGTAGGGCGTCATGGGTAAGAGCGACGATTGGGTTATGATTTCTGACGTGCTCACCTGAGCAAGCACCATTGCGGTTGACTATTGCCAAGGAGCTACGGCTTCCGGCTGCAATAGTAGGGAATGCTCTAGGTAGATTACCATCAGAGACCGAACAGGTTGAGGACAGAGTCAGGCTCTTTAGAGAGGCTTTCGCGAAAGCTTCGTTTCCATGGACTGGACTCCAGAACGAGAAAAGCAGTGAGCAGCAGAGGAAGAAGGTGAAGGATTTTGTGTACGCCATCGCTGCCACTCGGCCGAGGCCCAAAGTTTATTACAAGTTATTCTCTCATTATTAGCTAAGAGGAAAGCGATGTTTCTCCAAAACACGTGGAGTACAAAGGGCTCTGTGATAAAGTTGGGAAAATACAGCTCAGCCTTTACAATCTGTATTTAAAAAAATCTTTTGGCTCCATGAATCCCGTGCAAGCAAATCGGATAATGAACGTACGTTGGAGAACGTTTCGGAATCTATATACGATTTGTTCAGATAATGTTTTCTGTTCATAAACAGCTTGGATTTGTTCATCATCTTACAATGATGAACAAAACAGCTCTCTAAGCAAAACAGCTCTCTAAGCAAAACAGCTCTCTAGACTTCTTTCCTTGAAGTTGTCTTACAATGAGGGTCTTGTTATGCTTATATAGGCATGAGAAGAATTATCTAGAATAAACTAGAGTACTTGTGTGTGAGAGATTGTCTAGAACTATCTTGAACTGACATTTCTCAAGTGTCAATTCAAGATGGTCCAAGCGCCAGCGAAAGCAAGATTGTGGCTTGCATGACTGCCAGAAACATGTAGTCTCATGATAACATTTACCATTTTGATATGTTTATGATCATCTTCATCCATTGTACTTGTCTCTTCTCTCTCTCTCTCTCTATCTCTCTTTCCATCCTTTCTCCTCCTATCCATCCCTTTCCGGCTTGGGACAGAGAAAAAGAGCCCGGTAGAGCCCAAATTTTCCATATCTCCAATTTTTATATTGTAAGGCCTTGTATGGGCCTCCTCCGGTAACCATTCCCAACCCATATGCCTTCTTTTATTCCCACTTCTCACCATTGGACACGGTGAGTGTCATGCAATCAACAAGTTCCCGATCTGGTAAGGTCCACTATTTAATGCGGCGACTCTTTTTCATATTTCTGTTGATTATTTGTAATGACATGAAAATATAAATAATAAATTTCCTAATTTAATAGATTTTCTATCTGTGAAAATGAGTTTTAGTTTGAAAGATATGAGTTTTCTAAAATATGGTTATTTTTCTAAAACTTTATGAATTTAATTTAAAACATTTCTTACTGTTTTAAGTGTTAAGGAGGACAAAATAAGAATAATGTCCATTCTCATTAAGCAATACAAGGTGCATTGAGGCACCAAATAATGAGTAGAAAGTTGGCACATTTGCCTCTTTCAAACCATTCAAGTGCCCAATAATGCAAAATGAAATATACTATATTCATTTTTTCTCTATGGGCTTATAATTTTTTCAATCTTTTGTTGTAACACAAAGAATTTTAAATTGATGGAAATAGTGGGATGTAATCAAATCCTCATTTTCAATAAAAAAATAGAAGATCTCTATGAAACATTGAAAGAATAATAGTCATTAATATGAGAAGTACATGCACTCGAGATGATGGACTTGAATTATCTTCAAAGTGGTAAAGTAGTACACTTTGAGAATGAAAAGGGAATTTAATGAAACCAACAGTTGAGTGATTTCTGTCCACTAGTATCTCGCTATTGGAACAACCAACATTTATATTACCTCACTTCGTAAAGGGTTTAAGTAAGGCTTGAATCATAAGGGAACCTAAGTTAATGAGATTAGATGCTTCAACAAGGAGAGAGATGTATCTATTTGGGAAGGTGATCTTGAGAGAACTGTAGAAGAATATGGAGGATTGAGAGGATGGAATATGATGCGAACTGATGTGTCGTTTTCGTGCGTCGTTAAAACACAAAGACGATGGTCAAACAAAATTTATAAAACCGAACTCACAAAGACAAGATATAATAATCAAGTATTGGGTAAGTATCGGGTCCATCCACAGAGAGCAGGGTTGACTTTAAATGCAGAGTTGACTTGGTCAAACTTAGGTTTAAAAGGAGTTTTAAATAAGATAAAATAAGATGTAAGATATGGAAATGATATAAATAAGGTAAATAAGAAGTTTTAAGAATTGAAATCTCGGATTTGACAGAGAAAAGTCAAAAGTCAAAGCATTGACTTTGACCAACACTATAAACTAATTTGCAAAATTAAACTTCTAAATCTAATAAAAACTCAAATTACCTCGTGATAATTGATCAAATCTCACTACTAACCCGATTGCCGCAAGGATGGGGCTCCAATTCTCATGGATTGAAGCGAATTTGCTCGGATTCTTCCTCGTGGACGTTCGGAATTCAATGGGAAAATTCGATGAAATCAAGAGATGAAATCGTGATTATCATGCTTCAATGGCTGCGTCTCTACACTCTTGGAAGCAGAGGATCACGAGAACTTAACACCTTCCTCGAAACTCGCTTAATTTCTTCACGAGTCGATCAAAAGTTGAAGAACAAAGAAGGGAAATACATGCTTTTAAAGAGGGAAATTGGCCCGAAGATCGTGGCCAATTGAAGCGGTCGTGGGGGTTGATTCATGGCTTCATGGGAGCGATTCCTTGGGCATGGGTCGTGGCTTCAATTCCGCGACGAATTGGCTTGAGTTTAGCTTCAATTTCGCTTCAACGTTTGCCACAATTTTTTCCGCGATTTTCGCCCTGATTGCGCCACGATCGGGCGTCGATCGTGGTGTTAGTGCTTCGTCAGTCACCGTCCATTCGACCGGTGACGATTCCATGGCAAAATCTCCTCGATCGCGGCTCGATTGCGCCGCGATCGCGGTTCGATCGGGCCGCGATCGTGGAGTTCTTCCACAAGCTGCCGACGCCGTCGGATTGGAATCCGACGCTCCACCGATCTTCACGAATAGGGGCAGATCGGGGTTCTCCTGGCCGTCAGATCGGAATCCTACGCTCCCACGATCTTCACGAAGAGAGGCGGATCGCGCCTCACGTGGCCATCGGATCGATGAAGTCAGGTAGATTGGACGGCCTCGATCGCGCGATCAACGTGGCCGTCTGATGGAGATCGTGTGGTCCTCGTCTCGACGATGATCGGACGCTCTTGACGCGTCCAGGTGGCGAAAGGTAAGCCCTGCACGTGTTTGATCTAGCGATCGCGTGGACTCAGGTCCACGCGATCGACGCCCTGCGATCTGATCCGGCTGAATCCGACGCCTATCGTGTCGCCACGCGTCCTGCAAAACAGAAACCATGTGGGAACATAGTCCCACACGGAGGAAATGACAGGAAACTTTGCGCTTAAATAGGGAAGCGCATTATAGTGTTAGCCAGTTCTAAGAATAGGCTTATATTAAATGTATAATACTCGTGACACGTGTACACGTGTCCTTCATGCGCCACACGTGGGCCACCTGCGGCCCTGCCACGTGGCCTCAGTGCCAGGTCGCATCCGCCGGTGGTCCCGCATGCCACATCATCGTCTCGCCACGTTACCGTACGGGGCCTGTGGACCAAAATACCCCCCCTTTTCGTGATTTTAACAAGTAAATTAATCAAAAAATTACTTTAAAATTCGAATAAAAATCAGAAAAAGGGTTAAAACTTCAGAAAATCATATCTTAAAATATACAACTCCTTTTTAATCCAAATTTTCTCCATTGGATCACAAATTCTTTTCTTTTTAAGATCATGTCATTTAAAATATATTTAGAAAGAAGAAATTATGATGACTTATAATTTACTTAAATCATTTCTCAATAAACATTTTAAATCATAAATTCATCCAAAAATCATTCTTCCAAACATTAACTAAAGTCAAAACTCATTCAATAACAGAGATTAACTTCTATTAATTTTAAACAAAAGATTAATCATCTATTAAGCATGAAATTATCCCTAATTTATGCATAAATATCAACTTTAGTGAAATAACATGCCAATGGAGAAAATTCCTAAAAAGTATGATAACATGCATCATATTCACATAAAATAAGCATGAATATGAGTTAATTAAGATAAGAATTCAAGTTATAAATGCATGTTATCACGAACCTGCTTCTAGAAATATATCTATATATACTAATGCTTTTATATCTTTTTCAATGAACAAGAGAGAGAATACAATGGAAATGGTGGGATGAGAGCATAGGGAAAAGAAATGGAGATGGTAGATAAATGATGAGAGATGGATGGATATGAAATATTCTATTGATGAAAAAAAGCAACAAAATAAGATCTACAGGAAAGCAAGGTTCAAAATTGATCGAAGTCCTTGCCCAAATATTTTTTTGATGCAAATCCTAGGCTGAGTGATGCTAGACTCAGTCTATTCTCAATCCCTAGCTCAATATTGCCTCCACAACAAGCTATAACATAAAAAAGTATAAGGCTTTTAGTCTCTTCTTTTCTTTTTGGTAGCTAGATGCTAATAGAGAGCCAAAAATGAATTGAAAAAGAGGGAGAAAATGCTTTTATTTTCTAGGGATAGAGGTTATCTTGGATCAAGGGAGGAGATTTATTCATTTTGGGTGCTACCTAATGAATGGTGCATACAAGATCATCTCATAAGGAAATGGAAGTTCCCCCTCGTAAAGAGTAGGGCCCTCACGACCACCTCGTAAGGAAGAGAGTTACAACTTTCAAACAGACATTAACCTACAAATTTTTTAAGGTGATGGGCTTCCTCAATAATAGAGTGACACACCTACTCCAATAAAAATGGATCCTTCCTAAAAAAATTACTAAATTAATTTATAAAAATAAAATTTATAAAGTTGTAGTCTTTGACCATTCAAAGTTGCTTTATTGACTTGCTAGTAATCACTCTGACTATCATCGACTTCTAAGAAAAAAGGACTAACTAGCCTCCTAGAGAGTGACATGTGATGACACCCATAAGGAGGTGAGTAACGAACATTCTAAAAAGGCATAAAGGTTAAACCAAAGCATGAGGCCTTTTCAAATTCAACTATTAAATTTACCTAATCATTCTACTTCTCTTTAACTTTCATAAAGCTTCCATATATTTGCTCTATATTCAATACTGGATACTCAAGTCTTCTTTAAGTTTTAAGTTTGTTATAGGTCTTAAAGAAATTTCACATATTGGTTTGTGGCGAACTATTTAAGTAGTTAAAGAGGATACCATTTTTGAATTTCTACCAAAAGGAGGGACACTTAAAAAAATATTTTACAAGTTGGATTTTTTATGTTAATAACTTGCAAATTAAATGGTTAAAAATTGATTGAAAAAGTTATATGGCATTCTTTTGTGTGATACTTTTTGGCCATGGATATGACATTGGCATATTTCCTCTTATAGATTTACATGTTTTCCCTACTTGTAAATCAATCAGTATTGTCCTTCTCCTCTAAACACATTATCCTCAACAATATTTTTTGCATTTTTTGCATTTTTTCCACAGTCATCATTTATTGGCTTCTCTCCTTGATCAAATATTTCAAGCCAATGGTCCCAATGTACCTTTGGTCTGTGTATTGGAACCATTACCTTTTATGCTAGTTGTTCATTTGTTTTCTATTATAATTATAAGTACCAATATAATGTTCTCTGAAATCTCCTAGGTTTCAAAAATTTCCTTAGTTTTGTCAACATCATAGGAGAGAGTTGAACTATTAAAGTGCAATTACTTGTGTTAGATATAGCTCATTAGAAGGTATATTGCACTCGCTCTTATAAGAACTCCAAAGTTAAATGTGCTTGAGTGAGAGCAATTTTAGGATGGGTGACTTCTTAAGTAGTACTCATATTTTATCTTCCTTTTAAGATATTAGTCCTGCATGGGTTATATTTCTATTTTTCTCTCTTTCTCCTCTATAAATAGATGCTTGTAATCTCGTTTTTAGTAACTCAATACAATTGGGCTTTACCATTTACATGGTATCAAAGCCTAGAATAAACTCTTTTTTCGTGTTGCGGCTGTCCCTTCCATTGCTCTACTTTTTTCCCTATTAGAAGCGCAAGAGGGCCAAAGGTATCCCATCCCCTCTCCTTTATTTTCTGCTGCCCTTATTGCGCTACTATCACTGCCCTTATTGGGCTGCCACTGCCGCCCTACATGGACCACTAATATTGCCTTTCAGAGTCGCTTTGCCATTGCGCCCACCCTCTTTAAAGCTACTATATTTAGGCTTTTTTTTTTGAGTCTGATAGCATCTTTTGGGTCACATGAGTCGTCGCCACTATCTGCTTCATCAAAGGGTTCCCTTGCTCCACTCGCTCCACTGACAATCTTGACTATTTTACCACAAATATTGTTCCCCCTAGAAGCATATTCCGCAACATGACATTCTATCACGAACCAATTGACATGACCGACATACACCTTTGACGGTCACAATTATGCATCAAGGGCTACTTACTTTGAAGACTTTCTCATTGCCCATCACCATTTGACAGAGTCTTCTCTTGCCAAAACTGATCCAGATTATGATACATGGAACCAACTACATTCTGTTATTCTCTCCTAGATGTGTTAGAGCATTGTTCTAACTATTGGTCAACCTCTCTCACGTATCAAACCAACAAGCACACAATGACGTACATTGGAGACTATTGATAACATGCATATATAACTTAAATTCTTATCTTATTTCACTGACTTTCATGCTTATTTTATGTAATTATGATACATGTTATCATAGTTTTATGAATTTTCTCCATTGGTATGCCATTTTACTAAAGTCCTTATTTTTGCATTATTTAGGGTTCGTTACGTATTTTATTAATGTTTGATCTTTTGAAAGGTTAAATAATTAGAAATTAACCACTTTCCTTGAGTTATTTTGACTTTCGTTGATAGTTGAAAGAATTAATTTCAAAAGATTATTTTGAATTCACCCTATTTTTCTTGTTAAAATTTCTATTTTTAGGTGGCATGATATTAAAGATCAAAAACTGTGTGATCAAATGGAGAAAATGTGATTCAAAAAGGAGTTATATAAAGAAAGATATGAATTTCTGAATTTTATGGAATCTTCTCAATTTTATTTTGATTTTTCAGGCATTTTCTGGATTTTTTGGATTTAATTCCTTTAAAAATGGGAGGAAATAGTGGGCAAAAAATTTTGGGATCACGGCCCACTTAAATTGCCCAATCTCAGCCATTGAATCATCCTTTAGCGATTCAGACGGTCCACGATTTTTGTGATGAAATTTCCTTTAAAAACCCATGTTCTTCCTTTGTAAACCTAACTTTTCCTCTGAATCGTGAAGAAATTAAGCAATTTTGAAGGAAGATCTTAAGTTCTTTATGATTCTCTTGCTTCCTAGACTCAATTCCGCATCCATTGAAGCAAGTTAATTATGAATTATTGCAAGAAATTGATCGAAATCTCCCCTTGAACGCCGAACGTACGTCGAAGAAGGTTCTAGAGAAATTCTCTATAATCAAGATACTTTGAGGCTCAATCTTTGCGTCAATCGGGTTAGTAGTATGATTAGATCATTTCCCTTCAAGTTAAGTAATTAAGATTAGATTTAGATAGGTAATTTCCTTCTAGAAATCAAATTGTTCTTCATTTTGCCCAAATTTGGGCGCGAAATTTTGCTGATTTTGAAACATGGATCTCTCCCTGATCTTAAGTCCAAATACTTTGATTTTTCTATCATTGGATTCCTTGTTTCATCATATTTATGTGGATACCTAATTCATAAAATTTCATCATCGTTTGTCTCTTCAATTTAACGTTTTACTATCGACGACTAATTTTTAATCTCAATTTGCATGTTGAATTACGGGGGCAATTACTCTTAAAATCCAAGGTAAAATTTAACGATTTTGATCTTTTTGGAATCCTCTAGTTGTTAGATCTCTATTCATATATGAATCTCTTGATTTACATATCATTTCATCAGTCAATTTGAAGATTTAAACCAAAGTGTTCATTTTAGGATTTTTCTGATCTTTCATTTTCAATAAATCATAGTAAATCTAATTTTTCTTAAAAAATCATGAATGATATATAAAAAATGTGAATTTTCTCTCTAGTTTCTGAATATATAATTTTTGTAATATTTTTCCTCCATTTGGTCAGTCAATTTGATGATTTAAGCTGAAGTGTTCATTTCGGGGTTTTTCTGATCTTTGATTCTTAATAAACCATAATAAATCCAGTTTTTTTCGAGCAATCATGAATTATATATCAATAATTTGTATTTTCTCTCTAGTTTCTTAATGTGTAATTTTCATAATATTTTACTCTTTTTATTTTCTGATTTTACTGAAAGTCAACGGTGGTCAAATCATTGACTTTTGAATTCGAAGACCTTGGACTTTTGAATTTTCTTTGTCAAATCATTTTCAAAATTCATAAAATATCTTCTCTCATATATTTTTATCATTTCCATTGATTATATATCACTCTCATTTCTTTAATTTTCTATTGAAACCTAAGTTTGACCAAGTCAACCATTCGATGAAAGTCAACCGTGTTCTTTGTGGATCAACCCGATCTTTACACTATACTTGATTTCATATTTTTGTATTTGTGAGTTCAGCATTATAAAGTTTTATTTGACCGACGTTTCCGTATTTTCAACGACTGCATAAATCGCCTCGTCAACTATGTACACAAATAAGACCTGCATTAGCCGCAAAGTAGAAATCTTTGAGTTAATGTGTACTTGCAAACAAGGTGATCATTCCTTTCAGAATCACTTTGGTCTCCTCTAGTCACTTGTGCAAGAGTCATCTCTCTGCCAAGCACCCACAACAGATTTATGCATATTGGAATGATATCGTGAGGAGCTCATCAATGGAGTCTATCTTAGTGGCCTACGACCATCTATTGCTTCCCAAATTCATGGTCAAGTACTTTATGGTACCCAAGTTTTAGATATAACATCTATTTTTGTCCTTACTCTTTGAGTTAACATCAGAGTCACTTTGAGCCTTGGAGTCACTTTAAGCATTGGACCTTCATCTTCTACATCATCCCTATTACGAGAGTTGTGTGCCATTATACCATCTAGTACTCATGGATGGGAGCGGGGGTGTAGCTCCAAGGCTACTACTTCTTGTGGTGAACAGCACATTGCTTAGGGCAAGCAAACCTTCCCACCTTGCACTTATTATGGCAATACCACTCATACTTCGGAGAAGTGATGGAAGGAGTATGGGAAGCTTGAATGGGCTCAATCTATATTTTTCTCAACTACTCTAAGCATGACTCCTCTAAGTATATCAACGCCATCTGTCGGACCAACTATACAAATGACTTTCATACCAACATAATATGAAGTATGGAAGTAGTTTTAGGCATCCACATCGATTGCCAACTACGCTTTTACTTGTGATACACATGTCTTTCTCGCTTCTAGATCGTCAGGGGTTATTGACTCGAGGGCATTGGCGCATATGATTGGAACCCCTTCTACCCTCTCCTTTGATAACATGCTAAATTAACATGATAAAATATGATTATTGATGCATATTAAGGCATAAATGATTTCATTTACATGCATGTTATCATACTTATATGTATTTTTCCTTTATTCTATGAAAAAGTCATTATAATCTCAAATACTCTAATTTAGGATTAATTTTGATATATTAGAGTTTAATAATTTGATAACCAATATTTTTCTTGAGATTATAAGTATTTTTAAATTAAAATAACAAGAGAAATCATTTTTATAAACATTTATTTCATTTTCTAAAGTTTAAAATCTTAATAAATTAATGTATTTTTGAAATAATAATTTAAACTCTTGTTATTTTAATAAATTTGACCTTTTAGAATAACAGATAATTAAATTTCGGATCAAATGAAAGAAATTTGGATTAATTTGGAGTTATATTTTGAAAGTTATGAATTTTACCATTTTCAGGGATTTTTCTGGATTTTTCTAATTTTATTTTCCATTTAAAACAGTTTAAAAATAAATAAAAAATAAAAAAAGAGGTTTAGATTTCGCGAAGGTCCCACGTGGATGCGACGTGGCACTCAGGGCCACGTGGCAGCGCCACGCGGGCCCACGCGACGCCTACGCGGCGTTATATATATTTATTATTATTATTATATAGTATAAAGGGTCTTCAGCCTTTTGTATATCAGAAGGGTTTTCGAACCGTATTAATCGTCAGGTCTTATAAACCGACGATCTTCTTTATTTTATCCCATGTGGGACTAATCCACGCGATAGATTAAATGCAAGTGACGTGGCGCGACGAGGAGCGCCGGATCAAACGAAAGATCGATCGACGCGCGTCGATCGAATGGACGTGTGTCCACTAGATGATCATCAAGCACGTGCGCAAATTTAAAGAGTTATAACGGTCATGATTAAGTCTGGCGGGGAGCATCGCGGTCGTCAGATCGCGATCCAACGGTGAAAAAATGATGCGTTTTATAACGCATCGATTCAGGACGCATCCGGACCGTTGATCAAGATTGGACGGCCACGACTTAAGCGAAATTGTCCACGATGGACTGTTCCATCGTAACCGTCGATCTTTTTGATCGGACGATTACGATCAAAAGCCCTATAAAAAGACTTGTTCTTCAACATGTGTAAGCATCCGAGTTGAGATTTCAACCTAATTGAGCTGTCTAGACACCTTCTCTCTCGTTTCTCTCGATTCCATCGTGTTCCTCTTCCATTTCCGCACCCACGGAGCTCTTGAAATCGAGATTGGGTGGAGTATATTGTGACAGCTTGAATCTCGTCGAGGCGTTCTTGGTGTTCTTCTAGATTAATCGGCTTAATCGCGGCGATTTGATCGCTAATCAGGATTAGTGGAAGCAGTTTTGCATAATTTGTCTTCCTATAATGTTTAATTTCTATTTAGATTAAGGTTTAGATTTCAATTTCTTCAAATTTCATCCAAAATCGTGATTTCTTCGTCTGAAATTTTCTCTCCACTTCAATTTGTGATTTGTCCACGAAATCAAGATCATTTTTGATGATTTTTGATTCCGTGGATTTTTTTGAAGTTATCTTTCATAACATACCATTTTCGCCAATTTCTACCATCAATTTCACGTCCGATTTTATCAAATTGGAAGATTACATCAAGAAATTCCTTATTTCCTTGTGGATTCAACCCTAATTTACCATTATACCCTTCAATTCGATACATTTTCATCAAATTGGTAAGTTTGGAATTATTTTTGACACGATACCGTGTGAAATTAATGACCTCGCGGTCTTGTCTCGTCAAATGGCGCAGCTGCGGGGGAATTAAGGCAATTTTTTATCAAATTAAGTCAATTTTGACTTGGTCAACGCGGATTTTTCTCTTAATTTCTTGAAATTAAAGCAATTCAATCGTATTTTGAGTGATCTGAAGTAGAAATCCATCTTTGAGATCCTTAATTCGATAAGATTAAGTGATTTTCGCCCCTTTTCTAAGGATTATGGGAAATTGCTTCTTCAAAATCGCGTTAAGAACGCGTAGCTCTTACGGATAATGACATTCAGGTACGATTGACTTCAATTTTGAATATATTTTAAATATTTATAAGTTATTATCCATCTAGGTACCCGACCCACTCTTCATGAGAAGACGAACAGCTTGGAGAGTACAGAATAATCCTGTAGAAATAAACCGCTTTGAACTATTCTCGCAAACTCCCAAAGCTACCGAGACCGACTCAACTTTTGATCCTACCGAACAAGTAGAAATGGCCAGGAATGATGAATGAAATGCCAAGAAATGCCTTAGTGACTATGCTAGGCCTGTCCTACAGCGACTCGTCACTAGAATTCACGCACCCCTAGGAAGAGGAGCCAATTTTAGAATAGATTCTCATGTTATGAGCATGCTACCTATCTTCCATGGTAAGCCTTCAGAAGATCCCTATAAACATGTAGATGAGCTTTCCCAAGTGTGTGAAATAAATCACGTTCAGAATGTCCCCGCCGACATGATGAAGATGAAACTCTTTCCCGCTACCCATAGAGATAGAGCCAAGGATTGGTTTTTAAAATTAAGGAAAGAATTCACAAGTTGGACCGAGATGGAGGAAGAGTTTTTAAGAAAGTACTATTCCGTAGGAAAAACCACTTCCGTTCGAAAAGCTATACGATAATTCACCCAAGGCTCGATTGAAACCTTCCACGAAGCATGGGAAAGTCTAAGAGATCTTACGAGGGAATGCCCATACCATGGCGTGTCTAACCACGAATTAACTCAAATTTTTTATGACGGGTTAGGCCCGCAAGATAGATACCTTTTGGATGCAGCTAGCGGCAGCACCTTCATGAGCACATACGAAGACGACGCGATGGATCTCATCGCAACGGTGATGGAAAATAGTCACCATAATGCGGCGAAATCATTTGGAAGAGGTGCAATGCCAAAAGCTCTTGACGCCAAATCAGCGGAGACGGGATGCTCCTCGAAAGAATCGACAAAATGACGGAAGTCTAGAACCTACTACTGGACAAACTCAACATCCGCAACGGTTTAGAAGGACTCGCCCCTGTCTCACTCCAAGAGGCGTTACCCTGCGCGGCTTGCTCAAGATTCGACCACGTTGAATTAGATTGCCCCGTGATGGCAATCCAAGGGCAAGGGATGTACAGACAAGGTCCATCAGGAGGACCGAGTCAACAGGGACGACCAAATTATCCAGGTAATTATCCTAACCAATATAATACCCCTGTTTTTAACAATTCTTCGCAGAATAATGGCTATAGGAGGAACAACGATGAACCCTATCCTCCACAATACAACGGTCAGTAAAATTACACTAATCAAAGACCGTCGTCGTTCGTCACGCCGACTCAACCACTAGCATATACGCAAGCTCCACGCCAAACCACGCCGGCATCCGACCCGATCCTCGGCACGATCTTACAATTAATGGAGCAAATGACGAGGATGAACTCACGCGTGGATGAAATTCAAGACTTTGTCAAGACGAACGTCCAACCGACGACAGACGAAAAGGGTAAGCAAGTAACTTTTATTGACCAGTTACCCTCGTAGGCCACGGCAAATCAAAGGAATCAAGGAGCTTCGTCGACCCAGACTCACAATATCAACCATGTACACGTCGACGAGGAAGCCGTAGAATCAGCCCTGACCATATCAAGCCTTCGGAGTGGGAAAGCTCTGCCGGATCCATACAAGGATCATCCTTTCCACCAAGGCTCAAATGAAGAAAAAGAGACACCAATTATCATCGAGCAAGACACTGATTCAAAGGACGAGGAAGAACAGGTTACGGCTGAACATAACCCTGAAAAATACAATCCCCCTGTGCCTTATCCTCAAGCCCTAAACTGACCAAAAGCCAAGAATAGCGAAACCGACGACAACCTACTAGAAGCCTTTAAAAATGTAACCATAACCATTCCTTTAATAGAAGCCATCAAGCATATCCCTTCCTATACAAAATTCCTAAAAGGAGTACATATACCTTAAACTTAGTGAGACGGTAAGCTTCATTATGATGAATTCCTTACCCGTAAAAAAAGAGAGATCCAGGAGCACCCATGATCACGAGTGAAATAGGAGGAATGTCCTTCACTAGATCCCTCCTACATACAGGAGCTAGTATAAACATACTCCCTAAAGCTGTGTTCGACCGTCATCATGTAGGGGAGTTACAACCATTCCAAGTAGAACTATGCTTAGCCGATGGATCAGTTAGGAAACCCCATGGATTAGTAAAGGATGTCATCGTCAGAAAAGAGGATTGTTATTTCCCGGTAGACTTTCTAGTGGTCGACATAAAAATGACTAAGGAGCTGAGCCAAGCCCCAATTATCCTAGGACGACCCTTCCTAGATACCGCCAAAGCCGTAACCGACTGGGGGAAAGGAGAAGTAATTCTCAAGGTGGGAGAGCACACCGTGAAGGTCGACATCTACAAACTCATCAAATACCCTTCACGAGCTTCTGAAGACTTGGGCGCCATCGACTTCGCCGATGATCAAGACATAGACGAATGCGTAAAAGAAGTAATGATGATCGACGAGGAAGCAAGATATGAAGAGCTTCCGATGGACGAGCCAACTTTGGAGCTCAAAACTCTCCTGTCCACACTCAAGTACGGCTTCCTTGACGAAGAGAAAGCAAAGCCGATAATTATTTCGTCCAAGCTGGACACAAACCAAGAAAAGAAATTACTAGAGGTGCTAAGGAAAAATAAAGAAGCAATTGGATGGACCCTAACGGACTTAAAAGGGCTGGACCCTTCACTATGTACTGATCGCATCTTCTTAGAGGATGAGTCAAGACCTGTTAGGGAAGCCGAGAGATGACTCAACCCGAGGGTCTGGGAGGCCGTAAAAAAATAGATTCTTAAATGGCTCAACGCAGAAATCATCGATCCCATATCCGATAGCCAATGGGTAAGTTCGATACACGTCGTTCCGAAGAAAGCCGGACTAACAGTCATGATGAATGCGAAAGGCGAGGAAATCCAGACGCACCTACCAACGAAGTAGAGGGTCTGCATCGACTATCGGAAACTGAACTCCGCGACCAAGAATGACCATTTCCCGCTACGCTTCATCGACCAGATCCTGGACCGACTAGCAAGATCGAACTACTTCTGCTTCCTTGACGGATACTCGGGCTATAATCAGATTGCTATCCACCCCGACGATCAAGAGAAGACCACGTTCACTTGTCCTTTTAGTACCTTTGCCTTCAGACGCATGCCATTCGGAATGTGCAACGCCCCCGCTACCTTCCAACGATGTATGACGGCTATCTTTTCCGACTTTCTTGGTGACAACTTAGAAGTCTTCATGGACGATTTCTCCGTCTTTGGAAACGACTTCGAAAGTTGTCTTGCTCACCTGACGAAGATACTGGAGGTATGCGTGAGGAAACAACTAGTACTCAGCTGGGAGAAATCCCACTTCATGGTACGAGAGGGAGTAGTGCTCGGGCACATCGTCTCAGGCAAAGGCTTAGAAGTGGATAAGGCCAAGATAGATGTCATCCAAAACCTCCCTCTACCAAATACTGTGAAGGACTAGAGGAGCTTTCTCGGGCATGTCGGCTTCTATCGATGATTCATCCATGACTTCGCGAAAGTATCCAAGCCCCTCACCACCCTTCTTTGCAAAGACAAGGACTTCATCATCGATGAAGAAGGGAAGCGTGCATTCAAGACGTTGAAGCAAGCACTGATCGAGGCACCGATTTTACAAAGTCATAATTGGGATTTACCCTTTGAGATCATATGCGACGCTTCGGACTACGTGGTGGGAGTAGTCTTGGGACAGCGACTGGACAAGAAGCCGACGGCCATCTGCAAGTAAGACCCTAATTGAAGCTCAAATTAATTACACAACTATGGAGAAAGAGCTTCTTGCGGTGGTCTACACTCTCGAGAAGTTTTGCCCTTATATCTTGGGGAGCAAGATCATCATCTACACTGATCATGCGGCCCTGAAGTACTTGCTCTCCAAGAAAGAGGCTAAACCAAGACTTATACGATGGGTGTTGCTCCTTCAAGAACTCGACTTGGAGATAAAAGACAAGAAGGGCAGCGAAAACTCGGTGGCGGACCACTTATCTCGTCTCCACATCTTGGGAGGGGAGGACATTGGAGATACATTTCCGGACGAGCATCTCCTCGCCATCTTGAGTCATGCCCCCTGGTACGCACACATCGTCAACTTTATCGTCACTGGATCGATCCTGGAGCACTGGAACCGACATCAAAAAGATAAGTTCTTCTACGAGCTCAAGTACTATTTCTGGGAAGAATCGCTTATGTTTCACCTAGGATACGACCAGATCATCCGACGATGTGTACCGGAGGAGGAGCAAGGAGACATACTGGCAATGTGTCACTCATCGACGTGCGGAGGACACTTCGTAGCACGAAAGACTACAGACAAGATCCTAAAGAGTGGCTTCTATTGGCCCTCCATCTTCAAGGACGCCTACTGTTTCTACACAAAGTGTTTACAATGTCAAGCAGCTATCAACATCTCCATGCGAGACGAGATGCCGATACGGCCAATCCTTGAGGTGGAAATATTTGACCTTTGGGGGATAGATTTCATGGGACCTTTCCCACCGTCTGGCGGGAAAGAATACATCTTGGTGGCGGTGGACTATGTGTCCAAGTGGGTCGAAGCAATCCTCACTTGGACAAACGACTATCGGGAGGTTCTGCGATTCATCACACGATGCATCTTTGCCCGATACGGTTCTCCGAGGGCTATCATCAGCGACGGCGGCGCACACTTCAACAACTTGCACTTTCGGGCGCTGTTGAAGAAATACGGAGTGCACCACCGCATCACCATGCCATACCACCCCCACGCGAATGGGCAAGTAGAGGTTAGTAATCGAGAAGTCAAAACTATTCTTAAGAAGATAATTCGTCCAGATGAAAAGGATTGGGCACACAAGCTCCCCAATGCACTATGGGCATACCAGACGGCATACAAGACTCCCATCGGGATGTCTCCCTTCCGACTCATCTACGGGAAACCCTGCCACCTTTCAGTTGATCTAGAGCATCGAGCATACTGGGCCATCAAAAAGCTCAACCTCGCACTGGACGAAGCAGGCAAAGAATAACTTCTCCAGCTCTAGGAATTACAAGAGTTGAGGCACAACGCGTACGAAAACACGGAGATCTACAAGGAGAAGACCAAGGCCTTCCACGACCGACATATCCGACGACGATCATTCCAGGTCAACGACAAGGTCTGGCTTTACAACTCGCGCCTGAAGCTCTTCCTTCGAAAGCTACCCTCCATATGGGATGGTCCCTATGGGGTTCTGGAATTGTTCGACAGTGGAGCAGTACTCATCTCCGATCCTAAGACCGATCGACAATTCAAGGTAAACGGCCATCGTCTCAAGCCGTACCTGACCTCAGAGCCACCCGCACCAATAGATAAGGTAAATCTGCATCTTCCCAAGCACTCGAGGACGTGACGGTATCACCCTCGATCCATCAGTAGTCTAGGTTTCATTTTGTTTAGTCTAACTGAAGACGTTAAACTTAGCGCTCTTGGGAGGCACCCCAAGATTATCTTACCTTTTAGTTTAATGTATTGATTTCAGTTTCTTTTTATACATCGAAGAACTACATTAGGAAAGGGCGCACTTGCACCGGAAATCCCACAAGCATCACAGACTAATGAGCTTTTCTAAACCCATCTCACCGCACTTTTTATTGTTTTCATGCCATGAGTCGATGAGTTTTTCACATGAGCATGTAGTTTTCATTGAAGGCAATGAAAGATTCTAGTTGGGGGTGAGGATTTAGAAAAAGCTCTACCATTTTTCAAAAATTTTAAAATTCTACCTTCTTAAAACTCTTATTTTCAAAATCTTTGATCTAATCTACCCTACCTTAGAAGTCTTTTCATCTAGAGATCTGACCTACTAGAGATGTAGAAGTGAGGACCTTATAGTCCATATGATTACATTTTGAGTAATAATGCCAAATGATCTAGAGAGACCAATGGATTAGAGTTAGTGGTTAAATTCTTTGGGGTTGGGTATCTAACAGGCACAAAGGAAAAAGAGTAATCAAGAGGTTGAAATGCTATGGGATTGGAAAGGAGAGTATTTGAGAGAAAAGAATTCCACCCTTTACCTATTATTAGCCCAAACTGCTTAGTATAAGGAATTTTCTCGAGGCTAGACTTTCCCCTTTAAAGAGTGCAATGATCCATAATCTTTGTAGCACCTATCTTTCCTTATAGGCATGTAGTTTTCTTTTCCAAAGCAGTCAAGTAGTAACACCAATTTGTTTTAAAACTTCGCTTTCGATGATGAACACTCCCAAGTAAACTCACATATCCATCTCACCTTCCATTTTTCCTCAAAAGAAAGAGAGAAAAGTCAAAAGAAAGAGAGAAATAAGAAGTTACAAGAAGGAAAATAAGTGGGAACATCTTCTACCTTTATCTCTACCTCCACTATCATCTCCACCATCTACCCTATCCATCATCATCCTCACTTGGGAGTATAATCATCATAAGTGGTACCTTCTTTGCTTTTATAATCCACTTTGTTTTATCAGCATATTTGCTTTTAGCCAAGTCATACCCTTAGAAATAGTATCTTTTATTTCCTTCAGCCTCCTCACACAATGCATCCAAAGATAGGAATCCTTTTGAATTGCACTCTTTTAAGGAGGAAAGCGAGTTGAGGGGAATTCTAAGTACTAAGTAGCCTCCATTTTGAGGGAAGGAGTGATGTGTTTATGGAGAGGGTAAGGAATTACATCCACTCATGAGGGAGTGAGTATATTTTCAGCACCACAGCATCATACCTTACATAGGCTCACCTTGATTACAATCAAGAATTAGACTTGAGCATTAGCCGATGAGCACTACCCTGACATGCACTAAAGAAGTCAACCTAGAGATGGAATCTAGATCATTATGGCCTACACTATGAGGAAAACGTGATCATACCTTTATACACTTCACCTTTTTAGTAGTAAGATCAAAGGATGAAAAGACTTTCTAGGGAGATCATATAGTAAATTGCTAAGAGACTATCAATAATTTAAGTTGGGGTAATGTGATAACACGCTAAATTAACATGATAAAATATGATTATTGATGCATATTATGGCATAAATGATTTCATTTACATGCATGTTATCATACTTATATGTATTTTTCTATTATTCTATGAAAAGTCATTATAATCTCAAAATACTCTAATTTATGGTTAATTTTGATATATTAGAGTTTAATAATTTGATAACCCATCCTTTCTTGAGATTATAAGTGTTTTTAAATTAAAATAACAAGAGAAATCATTTTTATAAACATTTATTTCATTTTCTAAAGTTTAAAATCTTAATAAATTAATGTATTTTTGAACTAATAATTTAAACTCTTATTATTTATTAAATTTGACCATTTAGAATAATAGATAATTAAATTTGACCTTTTAGAATAATAGATAATTAAATTTGACCTTTTAGAATAATAGATAATTAAATTTCGGATCAAATGAAAGAAATTTGGATTAATTTGGAATTATATTTTGAAAGTTATGAATTTTATCATTTTCAGGGATTTTTCCAGATTTTTCTAATTTTATTTTCCATTTAAAACAGTTTTAAAATAAATAAAAAGTAAAAAAAGAGGTTTAGATTTCGCGCGGGTCCCACGTAGATGGGACGTGGCACTCATGGCCACGTGGCAGCGCCACGCGGGCCCACGCGGCGCCTACGCGGCGTTATATATATTTATTATTATTATTATATAGTATAAAGGGTCTTCAGCCTTTCGTATATCGGAAGGGTTTTCGAACCGTATTAATCGTCGGGTCTTATAAACCCGACAATCTTCTTTATTGTATCCCGTGTGGGACTAATCCACGTGATAGATTAAATGCAGGTGACGTGGCGCGACGAGGAGCACCGGATCAAACGAAAGATCGATCGACGCGCGTCGATCGAATGGACGCGTGTCCACTCGATGATCATCAAGCACATGCGCAAATTTAAAGAGTTATAATGGTCGTGATTAAGTCTGGAGGGGAGCATTGCGATCGTTGGATTGCGATCCAATGGCAAAAAAATGATGCGTTTTATAACGCATCTGATCAGGACGCATCCGGACTGTTGATCAAGATCGGACGGCCACGACTTAAGCAAAACGGTCCACGATGGACTGTTCCATCGTAACCGTCGATCGTTTCGATCGGACGATTACGATCAAAAGCCCTATAAAAAGACTTGTTCTTCGACATTTGTAAGCATCCGAGTTGAGATTTCAATCTAATTGAGCTGTCTAGACACCTTCTCTCTCGTTTCTCTCGATTCCATCGTGTTCCTCTTCCATTTCCGCACCCACGGAGCTCGTGAAATCGAGATTTGGTGGAGTATATTGTGACAGCTTGAATCTCGTCGAGGCGTTCTTGGTGTTCTTCGCGATTAATCGGCTTAATCGCGGCGATTTGATCGCTAATCGGGATTAGTGGAAGCGGTTTTGCATAATTTCTCTTCCTATAGTGTTTAATTTATGTTTAGATTAGGATTTACATTTCAATTTCTTCAAATTTCATCCAATATCAGGATTTCTTCGTCTGAAATTTTTTCTCCACTTCAATTTGCGATTTCTCCACAAATCAAGATCATTTTCGATGATTTTTGATTCCATGGATTTGTTTTGAAGTTATTTTTCATAAAATACTATTTTCCCCAACTTCTACCATCAATTTCTCGTCCGATTTGATCAAATTCAAAGATTACATCAAGAAGTTCTTTATTTCCTTGTGGATTCGACCCTTATTTACCATTATACCCTTCAATTCGATACATTTTCATCAAATTTGTAAGTTTGGAATTATTTTTGACACGATACCGTGTGAAATCAATGACCTCGCGGTCTCGTCTCGTCATCCTCCCTAACTCTTACCACTACTTATCCACTGATATCCATTGCAAATGGTTGTTCATGCTCTGTTAAAGGGGTATGGATTGACCAAATCTACTCTCTCTTTTACTATACATGATGTTTATATGTTCCTCGCTTTCCCACTAACCTTCTTTCTATTAGTACCATTACTCGTATAGTTAATTGTGTTGCCATTTTCTACCTTTTTTTACTATGCCTTTCATGAACTTTGTACCGGTCAGAGGATTGGTTTGGGCATGAGAAAGGGATTTATAAGCTTATGTCAAACACCCCTTCCTCTAGGCTTCTTTCCTTCTTTTCTTGCTCTTATGATACTTTTTCTATTTTATGGGATCGTAGACTTGGCCATCCTTGTCTTTCTAAACTTAAGCAAATCTTACCATGGTTATCTTTGATTAAGTTTATGTGTTAAGTCTTGTCAAATGGGCAAACATCATTGTTTGACTTACCCAATTTGTGACTCTATTCCATCCTCTCGTGCCTTCACCTTGATTTACTGAGACGTTTGGGGCCCCTCCCGAGGTCTTGCTCCATTGGGCTATCTTTGTTATATAGTTTCGTTGATGAGTATACTTGAGTGATTTGGGTTTATCTCATTAAAGACCATAGATAAGTTCTTAATATTGTTGGCCAATTTACACAAGAAATTATTACCAAACATTTCAACACACCAGTAGTCATTCAAACAGACAATGTCCCACGACTTGTCCAAATAGCCCTCCAACAACTTTGTGTTGAACAAGGAATCATTCACCAAACCACTTGCCCTTACACTTCTTTATAAAATGGTGTTATAGAAAGAAAATATCGCATATTACTTGACATCACTCACACTTTACTATAGGAGATGCATCTTCCCCATTATTTGTGGTCTGATGTCATCATAATAGCCACTTATCTCCATAATTGGCGTCTTTCCTCTCCTTTGGGTGGTACAAATCCCATACTCATCTTTTCCCTAATACTTCTCTCTTTTCCTTACCACCTTGTGTGTCTTAGATGCAATGCCTTTGTGCAAGACTCTACTCCATGCCTCGTGCACACAAAAGGAATATTGTGTCTACTTCCCCGATACTCGACCCTATATTACTTCCACTGATGTCCCCTTCCATGAAGATCCTCCCTACTTTTCTTCGTCTACTACTCCTCTCAAAGCCTATTTATCTCCTATCCCTTAGTTCCCCTCTATTCCTCTATCATTGTTGCCTTCTTTGGGGATTTTGACTATACAATCTACTATGCCTCCCACCTTGCTTACCTCTAATGATTGTCCAAGTCCACCACCTGTGATATATACTCATGCATCTTCCTCTTTGGTTATCTCTTTTATGACACAAAACTCCACTCTGTCCTCCCCTAGCCCCATGACTATACATTTCGTGCGGTCTTTGAAAACACATGAATGCATGTCAAAAAATATACCAAACTCACCTATTTATAGTTTTAATCAAGAATCAATTAGTATAATGGTCAATCAGGGTCGAATCCAAGAAGAAATAGATAGGTTTTTAAGGTAGTCTTCAAATTTGATCAAATTGGATGAAGAATTGAGGTGATAAATTAAGGATTTTATTAAATTTGGAAAGAAGACTCTAAGAAGAATCCACAAAATCAAAAATCACTTGAATTGGATCAATATTTGAGTAGAAATTGAGTGAAATCTAGATAGAAAAATCGATCCCAAAGAGAGATTTTGATAAAATTTCTAAAAATTAATCTAATCTGTGCTTCACAGTTAAAATCTAAAGATAAATGGCAAAAGATTAGCAGGAAAACACATAGTCTAACTCAAAATCGTGCTTAAAATGATTTAATTGATTGTAAGATAAAAAAATTCATGTCATATTTTGAAAAATGATTATTCAAAGTTGAAGCTGTGAAATCTCCCTATTCTTTTGGCAAAATCTTGATTTCAAGCACTCCTTGGAAGCGGAAGTGAGTATAAAAGAGGAAGAAATCAAGTGTTTCAAGAATTGAGTTGTATAAATAGTTAGATTACTCTAAACATCTAAGAATATATTTTCCATCGAAGAGCGAGAATATAAATAGGCAAAGTGTATGTGTGGTCGTTGGATTTGACGGTTGATCTTCAATCAGTGGCTTAGATGAACGGTCAGGATGCAAATTATCATCATGTCCGATCGAAGATGAAACATTGAGTTTTTGCCACTCCACGATTGAAGTTAGATCATCATGTAACATCTATTGCTCGATCTTCATCGAACGACTGAGATGTCGGAACGCTTCCAAGAATTCTATCGGGTGCATTCAATCCTAGCAATTATAACTCCTTAGATGAATGGCTGGAATTTTGAGGATCAAGGATTTCAGTGAAAAATAGTGTGAATCATTGTTGAATCACATTGCGCCACGTAACCCTTCCATTAAGTAATCATTGAAAGTTGCAATTAAACTTGAAAATCAATTGCTCCTCATTTTGCCATGTCAGCTACAATAAAAGAAAAAAAGAGGATAGTCATGCATAGAAAAAATGATGACACAAATCATGTATAAATATAGACCCGCCTCTATGCGTTAGCTTATATCCTTAAAAATGATACTTGACCACTTGATACGAACACATATATGTACACATGTGTGCGCCACGTGGCACATGCATAAGGTGACACACAAGCACGCTATCCACATCATCTGCCACATCAGTGCGCCATAAATAATTATTTTTTTTTTAAATAAAAAAAAATTCAAATAAATCCTGAAAAATCAAAAAATTCTAGAAAAATCCATAAAATTAGAAATTCATGACTAGAAAAATATAACTCCAAATTAATCTAAATTTATTTTGTTGGATCACAAATTAAATAATTTATCATTATAAAAATCCACTTTTAGCAAATAACAAAAGACTAAATGTTTATTTTAAAAATACTCTCATTTCTTTTAGAAAATAAACTAAAAAAATAAATGAGTCTATAAAAAAATATTTTCTCTTATTATTTAAAATTTAAACTTAATTATAATCTAAAATAAAGGTGGGAATAATATATTATTTAAGTATGCATAATTATCCCTAAAATAATACATTCTGAGATTATAACTCTAAATTTCATAAAGTGATCGATATGCACATAAAGTATGATAGCATGCATAAGAATGAAATGTTTTATGCCTTAGTTTGCATTAATATTCATGTACTCAACAATATAAATTGCATGCTATTACCCCACCACCACACTCGATGATCCACCTCTTGATGACCTTCATCTTCTAATTGACTTGCAAAAGGGTACTCGTGCTTGTCCCCAACATCCCATTACTTTGTTTCCTATGAACGTCTTTCTGCAACTTACCCCACATTTGCTCTTGTCCTGTCCTCTGAGTCACTACCCCATACGTATCATAAAGCTAGTCCAATGATGACACATATGGTGTAGAAATATCTTCAGACACACTTTGCGATACGCGAGTTGCAAACATGGTGATATTTCCTTGGGATGGACTTTGCTTACCAATTAGGTAAGTTAGCATCATCTCAACTAAAGTATAACTGGGATCTTCCCCAAGAGATGGGGGCTACTTGCGTGTAAACCATCTACATCACTCTTGGAAGCACGACCCAAGTTTTGGGACACTAAGTCACCCATGATGGCAAATATCAAGCGCTATCGATGTCCATTAAGGAACCTAATCTATCTAACAATAACTCGTCCTGATATTACTTATCCTACTTGTGTTCTTAGTTAGTTCATGCAGGAGCCTCACATGGTGCAATGGGAGGGTGCATTATGAGTTCTTGCATATATCAATCGTGCCCTTGGCAAAGGGCTTATATATCAATGCCAAGATCATCTTCGTATTGAGGGCTATTCTGATGTTGGATATGCTTGAGACAAAGCAGATCAAAAATCGACAATAGGGTATTGCACATATGTAAAAGATTATCTTGTCACTTGGTGTTCTCGAAAACAAAAGTTTGTCTCTTGTTCGAGTGCGAAAGCTGAGTATCGAGATATGGCTGCTACTGCTCGTGAAAGGGTATGGTTGTAGTCTTTTATACAAGACTTAGGCATCACCACCCCCAATGCCTATGCCTATTCATTGTGATAACCAAGCAGCTATCTTTATTGCTTGAGACCTTTGCCTTTCACAAGAGGACCAAGCGTATTGAGATCGATTGTCACTTTATTCTTGACAAGGGTGTCGATGAGAGTTATTTCTACACCACATCTGTCATCATTGGACTAGATCACATACATCTTCACAAATGACATTATCGGTGTGTCGTATGATTGCTTAGGATCCGATTTGGGCATGTTTGATTTATACAATCTTGCTTGACAAGGATTCTTAGATATAGCTCATTAGAAGGCGTATTGCACTAGCTCTTATAAGAACTCCAAATTTAAGCATGCTTGAGTGAGAAAAATATTATGATTGGTGACCTCTTGGGAAGTGCTCATATTTTATCTTGCTCTTAGGATATTAGTCCCACATGAGTTAATTTTCTATCTTTCTCTCTTTCTCCTCTAAAAAAATAGGCTTGTAATATCTTCTATACTCACGTAATACCATTGGGATTTACCATTCACAACTTGCATGTGATGAGAGAGCTTTGAATCATCATGTTTAACACATAAACAAATGGATGGCAAGTAGTTTCTATAGGTTTAATAACATGAGTATAAGTCTCACACTGAATATATATAGTATTTAAGCCAATTCTACCTCTTATTTTTAATAATGTGCCATTTCTATATCTAACTTCATCATTACTAGTTGATTCCATTAAAAAAATTCATAGAAACTGATAGTGCATTATAAAGGTTGTCTTTTTTTCATTCATTTTTTTTAGTTTGCATTCACCATTTTTGCCTGAACTTGAATTTTTGTGATTTTCCTAAGGTAGAAGAACCTTATACTAATCATGTTTTCTAGAGTTTTTTCAATTTCAATGCTTAGCTGAAGTCAATTAAAGATAATATAAAATTGAGGATGATGATAGAGCCAAAAATTCTAAACCAACGTAATACCTTTGGAAAAGACTTTAAATTTTTAGTCCAAAAAAGGAAGCAACTTAGTAATTATACAAGGCAAATGATGTAAATAATGCATAGAGGCAAGGCAACCAGAGGAGTCTACCATCCCAAGAGGACATTATGCATAAGTCATGGCATTCATGTTTGGAACAAATGACCTGCCTTAGATATACTTTCAAGAGAAAATAACAAAAATTATAAAATTCCTTTAAATTAGTATGAATATCAACGATATCCTTTCAAACACTCCACCTAAAGTTGAAATTTGAATTTTCAACTGACGATATTAGTAAAAACATTAGAAATTGCATGGATATTGAAAATTTGAATGAACAATTACGACATGTATAGGCAATAAATGTCACAAATATTGGAAGCCAAATGCTAGAGGAGGTGATATTGGAAAATCATAAAACCCAATGATGGAGGGTGGAGATGTTGGCAATGAATGCCACAAACATTGGCTTGTAGATGGTTGCTAGGGAGTCAACGAAAGTAAGCCATGAGGTAGGAGGTGTCCCATGGATGTCGATAGTAGAGACAAAGTGCATGCCAAGATAGAAATGGGTCAAGAGATATACATCACTAGAAAATCAATGAGCTGTAGTATGTAAACATCATGGAGGCCAACAACAATAAGGCAAGAGGGTTGGAAATGCAAATCTAGATAACATAGGGGTTGATAACCTATGCAAATGCAAAAATTGATAGGAAGGCTTGAACTAGAAGGACTCTTCAAAACATCATAAGGGCGTGGGGATTTTTTAGCATGTCAGTTGATGGTAGATGATACTAACATCATAAAACCCAATAGTAGGAAGCCAACATGATGAGTCACTATTTCCTTTGGGCTCACTAACCATATGATCATGAGATGCGAGGCTAGAAAGTGGTATGGGCGATAACTTGCTCAGAAGTAGAGTGTCCAACTTTTTGGGGTAGACCGTCTGATAACATGCGAAAGTGTTTGTCTTTATCATCAATTTCATTTGCATTGTGTTCATTAAATGTCCCAAATCAGATATCATTTTGCATATTATCATGTTGATTATGCTTAGAATAAAGATTTCATTCAACTTCAAAACGGAATAGATAGTTACAAATAACCAGTGATATTATGACAAATTAGAAGTAATAATTACCTTCGGAATAATCACTCTCACAACTATTTGTTTTCTGTTTATAGAATATGTTGTTTTACAGCAAGAATTACTTTCATTAGTCTTTAAATTTCTGTTTTCGTTAGTAATGCCCTTAATGGGCTGATATGCACTAATGAGTGTTTGAGGCAGTGTGGACAGAAGATGCACGGTGTAAGGTGTGAACCTATCACACAAGGGAGCAATAGGCTGTGTACACGGCGATGTGTACACGGCCAACTGCTAGCTCACCTGTGGAGTACGAGGCGAAGACACGCAGACCGACCTCTACCAATCAATGAGAAGGAAATAAGCGCCAGAGTAATTACAGCATGGAGTGTAGCGGTATATGCAGAGCGAGACGTAGCAAGATCGTAACAAATCGCAAACCAACATTCACGATTTCGAAAAGTCGATAAAAAGAGGGGAAACTCTCGGAGGGAGGTCGTCTTGATTTTTTTCGCTCCCAATGTTTGATTGGCCTGGCGGACACAAGCGACAAGATCGGATCAACGATTGTTGATGAGTTCAAGAAGTTCGTCGAGTTGAAGACATCAATTTGAAGCTTCGAGGTTCGTCGGAATCAATTTAGGTTTAGGAAATCGTTTTGTTTTCTTTTTATTTCTAATGAAATCAAATTAATTCTTTTTGAGATGTGTCGGCAGAGATAGATTCTTGTAGGAATAAATGTAATCTGTTCTTCCTTTGATTCTTTTTGATTTTGATTTAAAACTAATTCTAGGAATTATATGCTCAGCTTATTCATTTCGTTAAATCTTTCCTTTCTCGTCAAATCTAAGTTATTTACTGAATTTTCGTACAGAAGTTCTTCCCGATAGCAGGTATCATTTGTTTTTTTTTACATCTTGTTGCATTGAAATTAATTCAATTTTAGGTTTATACGGTTACTTCTTTAACTCAGTTAGTTTTATCATTTCTTTCTCTTTTTTCTTTCTTTGGCAGAAAACAATAAGATATTAAAGAAATATAATCTTTCCTTTCTGTTGTTTCATGTTGTTTGAAAATCCAATTAAAAGATTCATATAAGCATTCTATTTTTTATGCAAATTAGACTAGATATAGGCTGAAGAGATTTAGAATCATGCAGAAATTAAAATTAGCCTGTTGTATCCTCTGCATGTTTATTCAACAGAGATTTTAGGTTTCAGATTCTTAGACTATTATTGCATGCATTGTTATCCTTTTCTTTTAAATAGAAAATGAAATGAAAATCAAAGAAATTCAGTCTTAAGTTTCTTGTTTCCATTTTCATAAGTAAATTCATTTAGAAAATTAGGTTAGTTTTCTGTTTTAGGGAGATTAGATCTGCTACATTTTGAGATGTTTTTTTTTAAATCAGATTGATTTTCTATTCAGTAGCTATAGTAAGAGGTAAAGTGATCATAAAATAAAATAAAACAATATTAAAAGTTGAGAAAATTAAATAAGAATAAAACAGAATATAATAGATAAAAAATTGAAATTGAACTATAGTATTAAATAAACAGTAGCTCTCAAAGTCAAAAGTTTTTAATCTTTCTTTCAAATCTTAAGTGAAGAAAAACAAACTTTGTCAAAAGAGTTTATTTTCTTTTCTTTAGCATAATAAGTGGAAGTTGAAGAAAAAGATAATGCAGGGGGGAATAGAAAATATTCACAACTAGACAACCACTGAGTTTAGTTGGATGAGAAGTTCTGAATTAAAAAAGGTAGACTTTGCCATATCCTCCCTTGGATCGACCCCTTTTACTCAGCCTAATCTTCAGATAGCTAGGAGTTAAAGGGAAAAATTTCTTAGATACACTTTCATTGATTAAGTCCAAATAAAGGCATAACGACACAATTAATTAGAATAATTTTGGACTTATCACCGTCTAGTAGTAGGAAGGTTGGCACTGATAACATGCATTTATAACATGAATTCTTATCTTAATTAACTCATATTCATGTTTATTTTATGTGAATATGATGCATGTTATCATATTTTTTAGGAATTTTCTCCATTGGCATGTCATTTCACTAAAGTTGATATTTATGCATAAATTAGGGATAATTTCATGTTAAATAGATTATTAATATTTTTTTTAAATTAATAGAAGTTAATCTCTATTATTAAATGATTTTTGACTTTAGTAAATGTTTAGAAAGATAATTTCAAGATGAATTTATGATTTAAAGTGTTTAATGAAAAATGTTTTAAGTAAATTTTAATTCATCTTGATTTCTTCATTCTAAATATATTTTAATTGACATGATATTAAAAAGAAGAGAATTTGTGATCCAATGGAGAAAATTTGGATTAAAAAGGAGTTGTACATTTTAATTTATCAATTTATGAAGTTTTATACTCTTTTTCTGAATTTTATTTGATTTTTAAATGAATTTTAAAGCCTTTTTCTATTAAAAAAATCAGAAAAAGGGGGTAGGCTTACCGCGATGATAAAGTGGCGAGCGGGCCCAGGCGACGAGCAGCCGTGGCAAGGCGGTGACATGGTGCACGGGACCACCGCGCCGTTACGACGTGGCACTGAGCCCACGTGGCAGGACGCGTGTGGCCCCCGCCTGACATGAGGCTGACACGTGTGCAAGTATATCATATAGTATATATATCATAGGTTATCGTACATATAAGCCTATTCTTAGAACTGGCTATTTACATTGATTCGTCTCTCTATTTAACCGCGCCCTGCGTCTTTATTTCTTCTGTGTGGGACTATGTTCCACACAGTTTTACCTGTTGCAGGTGACGTGGCGGCTTGGCGCGCGTCCGATCGGATCAGAGCGACTAAGATCGCGTGGACCCGAGTCCACGCGATCATCACATCGAGACGTGTCAGGGAGAAAGGCGGTGGCCAATGGAAAAAAAGGAGGGATTTTTTCCCGCCTAATAGGACAAAAAAACATTTAATGCTTTCTCTTTTTCAGGAGCGGGAGTTGAGGCGACGTGGACCAATGGGAAAAAAGATAGCCTTTTTTCCCGCCTAATAGGACAAAAGCATTTAATGTTTTCTTCTTTTTAGGAGTAACGGTCGAGGCGACAGTCGCTGCTTCTTACGCATTAATTGCACCGCATTGCTGCATTAAATGCAGGAAACCGTGTGCATTAAATGCAACGCAGTTTCTGCCGTCTACGTGGCGACTCGAGATTCGTTGAAATCAAATGGGATGACGTGGCCACCTACAGTAACCGATTAATTTATTTTCTTTAGACAGGTGGCGGCGCGTCTCATCAGAACGGTTGGATCGCCATCGGACGGACGAGGAGAGTGGATCGCGATCGCGCGATCGTGACCCTCCACTCGCCTGATGATCGATCGGACGGCAAGGAGGGGTTCTGGAAGAACTCCAAGATCGCGGCTCGATCGAGCCGCGATCGCGGCGCAATCGACCCGCGATCGCGGCGCGATCGAGCCGCGATCGGGGAGTTTCAGCGGCGGAATCACCTCCAGACGACCGGACGACGACCGACGATCGACCAGGACTAAGATTATGGCCGATCGCAGCGCGATCGTTGCCCTATCGCGGCCCGATCGTGCCGAAAATCATGCCTTTTTCGAAGCAAAATTGAAGCTCATTCCCCGTGGAATTGAAGCCACGATCCATGCCCAAGGAAGCGCCTCCACGACGCTTGAAAACCGCCTCGACGAACACGTCAATTGCCCATGATCCTCGGGCCAATTTCCCTCTTTAAAAGCATGTATTTCCCTTCTTTGTTCTTCAACTTTTGATCGATTCGTGAAGGAATTCAGCAAATTTCGAGGAAGATCTTTAGTTCATCGTGATTCCCCTGCGTTTACACTCGATTCTGAAGGGATTGGAGCGGGATTGATCGCGAATTCCTCCTTGATTTCATCGAATTTTCCCCTCGAATTCCGAAAGTCCGTGAGAAAGGATCCGAGCAAATTCACTCCAATTCGCGCAAATTGGAGCTTAATTCTCGTGGCAATCGGGTTAGTAGTGAGATTCGATCAATTATCAAGAGGTAATTTGAGTTTTTATTAGATTTAGAAGTTTAATTTTGCAAATTAGTTCATAGTGTTCTTCATTTTTCCCAAATTTCGGTCTGAAATTTTACTGATTTTGAAAATAGGATATCTCTCTGATTATAATTCCAAATCACTTGATTTGGGTTTCATTGGATTCCTCTTTTTATCAGCTTTCCGTGGATCATAATTTCATCAAATTCTGAGTTCATTTGACCCTTCAATTTAACGTTTGACCACGGACTGTTCATCTTTCATCAGAAGTCAAACGTTGACTCTCGGGGTCAATTACTTTTTATTGTAAAATCATAATTTTGTAATTTTGGTCTTGTTGGATTCCCCTGGTTCTTAGCTTTCCATTGACATATAAATTGCAAGATTTCGATTTCATTTGGTCATTCAATTTGAAGATTTCCTCTGAGGTGTTAATTTCAGGGATTTTCTAATAGTTGATTTTCATTAATTCCTAATAAATCTATTTCTTATCCAAAAATTATGAAATATATATCAATAAATTCTATTTTCTCTCTAGTTTCCAAATATCTACTTTTCGTTATCTTCTGACTCTGTTTGATTCTCTGATTTTGCAGAACACTTACTGTTGGTCAAAGTCAATGCTTTGACTTTGACTTTTGACTTTTCTCTGTCAAATCCGAGATTTCAAGTCTTAAAACTTCTTATTTACCTTATTTATATTATTTCCATATCTTACATCTTATTTTCTCTTATTTAAAACTCCTTTTAAACCTAAGTTTGACCAAGTCAACTCTACGATTAAAGTCAACCCTGCTCTCTGTGGATCGACCCGATACTTGATTATTATATCTTGTCTTTGTGAGTTCGGTTTTATAAATTTTGTTTGACCATCGTCTTTATGTTTTAACGACGCACAAAAACGACACGTCAGGCACCAAGAAGCCAAGTGGGGCCAACTACTAGAAGTAAAAGTAGTGATGATACTTGCTAAAGGCACTATGTCAAGTAAGTTGTGTGCTCACAAAAAAATGCAGCTCTTCTAAATGTTTTAATATGATAAGCCATGAACAATTGGTTGCTCTAGAGAGATGAAACCAATGATTGAAAACAATTGTGTAATATTTGAAAAAAACTGTCGACAACTCTAAGCCAAACCACACACACTTTAAATTGAGATTTAAAACTTATAATTAGTGGGCGCAGGTCAAAACCATGAACAATCACTATTGGCTACTGATAACATGCATTTATAACTTGAATTCTTATCTTAATTAACTCATATTCATGCTTATTTTATGTGAATATGATGCATGTTATCATAGTTTTTAGGAATTTTCTCCATTGGCATGTCATTTCACTAAAGTTGATATTTATGCATAAATTAGGGATAATTTCATGCTTAATAGATGATTAATCTTTTGTTTAAATTAATAGAAGTTAATCTTTGTTATGGAATGAGTTTTGACTTTGGTAAATGTTTGGAAGGATGATTTTAGGATGAATTTATGATTTAAAATGTTTAATGAGAAATGAATTAAGTAAATTACAAGTCATCTTGATTTCTTCTTTCTAAATATGTTTTAAATGGCATAATATGAAAAAGGAAAGAATTTATGATCCAATGGAGAAAATTTCAATTAAAAAGGAGTTGCATTTTGAGAAATATGAATTTATGAAGTTTTAGCCTTTTTTCTGAATTTTATCTGATTTTTAAATGAATTTTTAGATTAATTTCCCTGTTAAAATAGCAAAAAAAGGGGGTAAGCTTACCTGCAGGCTTACGTGGCGAGCGGGCCCACGAGCGGCTGACGTGGCGCGCGGGGCTGCCTCGGGGTGCGACGCGGCACCGAGGCCACGTGGCAGAGCCCGGGTGGCCCGCACGGGGCGCAGGAGGCGCACAGGGCGAGGCCACGTGGCAGGAGGCCACGCGATCACGCGGTCCACGTGGGCGCCCGTGTGGGGCGCCACGTGGCAGGCTGGTGAGTGGAGGGCCCACGGGAATAGTGGGCCCTGGTTAGATTTTAGGGGCGGTAACGCAATAAGCATTTACCGCCCCCTAATTTATAGGAGAATGTTTTTTCTTTTTCTCCCGTGTGGGACTGTCCCACATGTCTGACCTATTTTGCAGGCGACGTGGACGCGTGGTAGGCGTCAGATCCAGCCGGCTCTGATCGGAGGGCGTCGATCGCGTGGACCGGAGTCCACGCGATCGGCAATCAAACATGTGCTGAATTCGAGGAGTAAGTGAAGATGATGAACGGCTCACCTTTAGACACGTGGCATCAGAAGAAGCTCCCGATCGTCATCAAACGGTGAACGCTCCATCGAGCGATAGATCTCCATCAGACGGCAGCTGCAAGTTGATCAAAAGCGATAAAGATCAGACTACTTACCTGATCCACATCAGACGGCTCACATGATTTTCATCAGACGGCTGATCTACATCGTGATCGTGGCGCACGGGATCAGTTAATCGCGATCGTCCATCCAGTTGTTTTGTCATCGGACGGCGCAGACAAAACAGGGAAGAACCCCAGGATCGCGGTCCGATCGAGCCGCGATCGAGCCGCGATCGCATGTTTTCCGCGGCGGAATCGCTCCTACCTGATTCGACGATGATCGACGGAAACCTATGACCACGATCAAACCCTGATCATGGCCCGATCGTGGCCCGATCGTGGTCCGATCATCGTGCAAATAGGAGCTAAATCCACCGCTGAATTTGGTCAAAATCGTCGCGGAATTGAAGCCACGACCCATGCCCAAGGAATCGCCTCCACGACCCTTGAAAACCGCCCCCACGAACGCGTCAATTGCCCATGATCCTCGGACCAATTTCCCTCTTAAAAGCATGAATTTCCCTTCTTTGTTCTTTAACTTTTGATCGATTCGTAAAGGAATTAAGCGAATTTCGAGGAAGATCTTTAGTTCATCGTGATCCCCCTGCGTATAGACTCAATTCCGAAGGGATTAGAGCGGGATTGATCACGAATTCCTCCTTGATTTCATCGAATTTTCCCCTTGAAATCCGAAAATCCGTGAGAAAGGGTCCGAGCAAATTCACTCCAATTCGCGTAAATTGGAGCTTAATTCTCATGGCAATCGGGTTAGTAGTGAGATTCGATCGATTATCAAGAGGTAATTTGAGTTTTTATTAGATTTAGAAGTTTAATTTTGCAAATTAGTTCATAGTGTTCTTCATTTTCCCCAAATTTCAGTCTGAAATTTTTCTGTTTTTGAAAATAGGATATCTCTCTGATTATAATTCCAAATCACTTGATTTTAGTTTCATTGGATTCCTCTTTTCATCAGCTTTCTGTGGATAGCAAATTCATCAAATTCTGAGTTCATTTGGCCCTCCAATTTAATGTTTGACGAAGGACTGTTCATCTTTCATCAGAAGTCAAACGTTGACTTTCGGGGTCAATTACTTTTTATTGACAAATCAGAATTTAATAATTTTGGTCTTTTTGGATTTCTCTGGTTCTTAGCTTTCCATTGACATATAAATTGCAAGATTTTAATTTCATTTGGGCATTCAGTTTGCAGATTTCCTCTGAGGTGTTAATTTCGTGGATTTTCTGATCATTGATTTTCAATAATTCATAATAAATCCATTTTTATCCAAAAATTACGAAATATATATCAATAAATTCCATTTTCTTTCTAGTTTCCAAATATCTACTTTTCCTAATCTTCTGACTCTGTTTGATTCTCTGATTTTGCGGAACACCTACTATTGGTCAAAGTCAATGCTTTGACTTTGACTTTTGACTTTTCTCTGTCAAATCCGAGATTTCAATTCTTAAAACTTCCTATTTACCTTATTTATATGATTTCTCTATCTTGTATCTTATTTTCTCTTATTTAAAACTCCTTTTAAACCTAAGTTTGACCAAGTCAACTCTGCAATTAAAGTCAACCCTACTCTCTGTGGATCGACCGGATACTTACCCAATACTTGATTATTATATCTTGTCTTTGTGAGTTCGGTTTTATAAATTTTGTTTGACCATCGTCTTTGTGTTTTAACGACGCACGAAAACGACACGTCAGCTACTGAGAGGTTTTAGATTTTCATCAAATTAAACAATAAATTGACTCAAGAAATGAGGGAAAATGATAGAGTCCAAAATAAATGACATAGATCTTTCCATGAAATAAAAATTTATATAAGTAAAAAAATTCAAGGAAAAATACAAGAAAAACTTAGAAAGAAAAATCATTCTTGAGAAGAGAGAAATTAAAAAAACTTTCAAATCTCTTCATCTATTCTTTTCAAAAGAAAAAAAAATATGGATGATGAAAGATTAATGGAGATACAACTCAACTTTTCCAAAACAACCATGAAAATGAACCACCTAGTTACCACATCAAGGTTTTATGTTGTGAAGTGGCATTGGAGGAAAGTCAAAATTTGTGTTGTGTGTTATCATCATTCTTTCAACAAAATCATTATTTCAAATGCCTTACACGAGCAAAAATGAGTGTATAACACGTCTAAACAAGTGATTCAAGGAAACACCCTTATAAAGGCTCAAGAAATTGAGAGCTTCTAGGAATGTGTTCATCATCAAAGAGAGAGAACATATATAAAGGTAATTTAGGGTTGTCCATTAGATTGCCTTCTCATATATGTTCAATAGTGCCAATTCATTGATCAATAGCCTTCTCATTGATATCATTAAGTTGCATCTGTAACTGTAATCAAAGCATCTAGATGAGGCCACATCACTCCATGCATTTAAAGCCTATACTTGTTTCACTTGTCAAGTATTGATCCAAGACACCAAAACGAGTTGCATATCACAATGACTCCAAAGTTACATAGAATATGTACCATTATAGTTTTTTTGGTTAACATCCAAGATGTACCCAATGATAAGGTAAATTTTTGTATTATTTATTAAAACATGCGAAGTACCCATAATAACTAAGTGAAGATTGTTAGTGTGAGGGTTGACTTGGTCAACTCTTTATTCTAGAAGCTTCGGGAATGTTTTAGAGCTTTCTAGAATCTTCTAGATGCTTCTAGAATCTTCTAGATGTTTCTAGAATCTTCTACAATATTTAATGCTTCTCCTAGAAGCTTGTGGAGTCTTCTAGATTACCCTAGAAGATTATGGAAGCTTGTGGAACTTTCTACATGTTCTAGAAAGTTATGGACATCTTCTAGAGAGAGAGTCTCTAGAAGCTTCTAAGGAGCTCTATAAAAGGAGGAGCTCACTTCAAGCTTGGGCAACCTAAAAGGAAGCAACTCAAGAGCATCCTAAGGGAGTGAAACCCTTGTGAAGGAAGGGTCAAGCTACTTGGATAGTTGGAGAAAAGAGAGAGGGCAACATAGCATCTTTGAAAGAAGCTTTGTGAAGAGGTAACACTAAGTGTGGCTCTTCTTGTTGGTGTGTCCATTTAGTAGACTTGTTCTCTTTCCTCCTTTTGTCCTAGCTGTTTTGGACCTCTATTGTGAACATTTATCATCCCATTGAAGAAGGTTGTTTTTCTCCAACTTGTTAGTGTTTTTGTCTAATCTCATCCCTAGACTCTTGGTGGATACTTAAGCTTAGTTGAATACATATTTTAGACTCCTTCATTATAAAGATCTTCAACAAACTGGTATCAGAGCTACTTAGAGTCTATTCTTGAGGTATTCCTTGGAGCCTAAGATGTCTACCAAGTTTGATATTGAGAAGTTTGATGGCAATATGAGCTTTAGCCTTTGGAGAATTAAAATGAAGGCTATACTAACTCATCAAGGCTTTCAAAATGCGCTCTTGGGGATTGAGAATATGCCCAAGACTATGTCATTGGAGGAAAAACAAGAACAAGATCAAAAGGCACTTTCGGTTATTCAGTTGTGCTTGTCTAATGGGGTATTAAGAGAGGTCGCTCAAGAGAAAACTACAGCTGGATTGTGGTTCAAGTTAGAGTCATTATATATGACTAAATCTCTCACGGGAAAGCTTCATTTGAAGAAAAAGTTTATAATGCTGAGGATGTCCGAGGGAGCTTCTATCAAAGGTCATATTGAGGAATTCAACTCCATTGTCACGGACTTGGAGAATGTTGATATCAAGATAGATGATGAAGATCAAGCTCTCCAACTACTTTGTTCATTACCACCTTCGTATAAGCATTTCCGTGAAACTTTGCTTTATGGAAGAGAGTCCATCACTTTGAAGGATGTGAAAGCAGCCTTATTGTCTAAAGATATTTTGGATAAAGGACTCACAGGTGGGAGTGGTGAAGGGCAAGATCATGAGGCTTTTGTGTCAAGAGGGCGTCCTAAAGAAAGGAGCCATAATGCAGGAGATAAAAAGGTTTCAAGATCAAAATCAAGAAATAAGGATAAGTCCTACAATTATTGTAAGAAGAAAGGACACATCAAGGCCGATTGTTGGAAGCTTCAAAAGAAGCAACAAAGCTCGGAGAGCAATTCCTCAAAAAGACTTGAAGGCATGGTAGAGGCAAATGTGGCCAAGGAAAAGGAGGTAACTGAGTATGTTCTCTCAGTAAGCACCGTTAGATCCAAAGATGAATGGATTTTGGATTCGGGGTGTACACATCACGTGACACCTTATAGAGAATTCTTCTCCACATATGAACCTATTGATGGAGGAGATGTCTTGATGGGGAACGATGCTCCATGAAAGATTATTGGGATTGGTTCAATCAAGATCAAGATGTACGATGGTGTTGTGAGAACTTTGACAGAGGTCAGGCATGTCCTTGAATTGAAGAAGAACCTCATTTCCTTGAGCACACTTGATGCAAAAGGCTATCGATACTCAGGTGAAGGTGGAGTCTTGAAAGTCTCCAAAGGTACGCTAGTTGTCTTAAAAGGCCAATTATCTCGTGGCATATATACTCTTATGGGCACTACATGTATCGGTGAAGTTGCTGCGGCAACTACTCCTATGGTAGAGGAGGACATCACAAAATTATGGCATATGAGGCTCGGGCACATGAGCCAAAAGGGATTGGAATTGTTGAGTATGAGAGGCTTGCTATGTGGTCAAAGCATTAGCAAGGTGGAATTCTGTGAACATTGTATTCTGGGGAAACAAAAACGTATTACCTTTGGTACAACGATTCATAGAACTCATGGCACACTCGACTATATCCACTCTGATGTGTGGGGTCCTTCTCGAGTCCCTTCAAAAGGTGGTGCTAATTACTTTGTCACCTTCATTGATGATTTCTCTCGGAAGGTGTGGGTATATATGTTAAATAAGAAAAGCGAGGTTTTCAAGGTCTTCAAACAATGGAAGGCGCTCGTTGAAAATCAAACCGGCAAGAAAATCAAGAGGTTGCGTACTGATAACGGTATGGAATTTTTTTCATCTGAGTTTGATGAATTTTGTAAGGATGAGGGTATTGCAAGGCATCAAACAGTGCGTCACACACCACAACAAAATGGTGTAGCTGAACGAATGAATAGAACCTTGCTTGAGAGAGCGCGCTGCATGTTACTAAATGCAAGACTTAGTAAGGACTTTTGGGCAGAAGCTGTCTCAACAGCTTGCTACCTTGTGAATCGATCACCTGCATCTGCTATTGACTTTAAAACTCCAGAGGAGGTATGGTCAGGTAGTCCTCCAGACTACTCTAATTTAAGAGTATTTGTTTGTCCTACATACTTTCACATTGATCAAGGCAAGCTAGAGCCAAGAGCAAAGAAGTGCATCTTCCTTGGTTACGCTTCGGGAGTCAAGGGATATCGATTATGGTCACTTGATCCGAAATCTCCCAAGCTTATAATTGAGAGGAATGTCACTTTTAATGAATCTGCTCTTTTGCAGAAAAAGGAAGCGATTACTTCCAAAATTGATACAAGTATTCAGGACAATGTATCGAAGAAGGTGGAGTTTGAAGATATGGGGACCCAACAACCCTCACAGATGCAAGAAGAAACTTCAATACCCGATTCACATGAGACAAGTATAAGTCCTCCGAGTTATTCTATTGCACGAGATCGTGGAAGAAGAGAAGTAAGGCCACCATTGAGATATGGTTTTGAGAACATGGTAGCTTATGCACTTTCTATTGCAGAAGAAACTATTCAAGATGAACCAAAAAGTTATAAAGAAGCCATAACCTCTCGTGAAAGGTGAAAAATGGTTGTTGGCCATGAAGGAAGAGATGGAATCTCTTCACAAGAATCACACATGGGATCTTGTCATACCTCCAAAAGACAAGAAAATTGTTGGTTGCAAATGGATCTATACGAAGAAAGGTGAAACTTCAAGCATAGAAGGTGAAAAATATAAGGCACGTTTGGTTGCTAAGGGTTATAGTCAAGTGGAAGGGGTTGACTATAATGACGTATTTTCCCCTGTGGTAAAACATACCTCGATACGTGTCTTGTTGGCACTTGTTGCATCCCATGACTTGGAGTTAGAGCAAATGGATGTCAAAACTGCCTTTCTTCATGGAGATCTTGATGAGGAAATTTACTTGTAGCAACCAGAAGGTTTTGAAGTCAAAGGTAAGGAGGACCATGTGTGTTTGCTAAAGAAATCTCTATATGGACTAAAGCAGTCTCCAAGACAATGGTATAAGAAATTTGATGCATTTATAACAAGATCTGGATTTACAAAGAGTAAATATGGCCATTGTGTCTACCTTATGAGGTTGTCAAATAACTCTTTTGTTTACTTGCTGCTTTATGTGGATGATATCTTAATCGCAGCAAAGGAGATATCTGAAGTCAAAAAGCTTAAAGAGAAGCTTAGCAAAGAATTTGAGATGAAAGATTTAGGAGCAGCAAAGAAGATCCTTGGAATGGAAATTCAAAGGAATAGAAGGACACATAAGTTATATCTATCCCAGTCAAAGTACATTGAAAAGGTTTTAAAACGCTTTGATATGTGGGATTCAAAGCCTGTGGCCACACCTCTCGCTGCTCACTTTAACCTTTCAAGCTCATTAGCACCAAAGACTACTGAAGAAGAGAGTTATATGGCAAAGGTCCCATACTCTAGTGCAGTTGGCAGCTTGATGTATGCAATGGTATGTACTCGTCCAGACATTTCTCATGTAGTGAGTGTTGTTAGCAGATATATGGCTAATCCCGGGAAGGCTCATTGGCATGCAGTAAAATGGATATTTCGATATCTACGAGGCACCATTGATACTTGTTTAGAGTTTGGGAGACAAGAAGATACTCTCTTAGGTTATGTTGATTCAGATTATGCTGGAGACCTTGACCAAAGAAGGTCTCTTACCGGCTATGTGTTCACCATTGGAGGAGGCGCTGTTAGTTGGAAGGCTACTTTACAGCCTATAGTTGCCTTATCTACCACCGAGGCTGAATTTATGGCAATTACAGAGGCAATAAAGGAATCAATATGGTTAAGAGGATTGGTTGGTGAATTGCACTCATGTCAAGGGGCAGCTATAGTGCATTGTGATAGTCAAAGTGCCATTCATTTGACTAAAGATCCTATGCATCATGAAAGGACTAAACATATCGATGTTCGTTATCACTTTGTTAGAGATATTGTGGCACAAGGTGAAATTATCGTGCATAAGATCAGCACCGAGGATAACCCTGCCGACATGTTGACCAAGACTCTTCCAGTGGCAAAGTTCAAGAAATGCTTAGATATTATTGGAGCTAAAGGACCGAGTCCTTTTGAAGCCATGTTGACCAAGCCAAAGGTGGAGATTTTTTAGGGTTGACTTGGTCAACACTTTATTCTAGAAGCTTCGGGAATGTTCTAGAGCTTTCTAGAATCTTCTAGATGCTTCTAGAATCTTCTAGATGTTTCTAGAATCTTCTACAATATTTAATGCTTCTCCTAGAAGCTTGTGGAGTCTTCTAGATTACCCTAGAAGATTATGGAAGCTTGTGGAACTTTCTACATGTTCTAGAAAGTTATGGACATCTTCTAGAGAGAGAGTCTCTAGAAGCTTCTAAGGAGCTCTATAAAAGGAGGAGCTCACTTCAAGCTTGGGCAACCTAAAAGGAAGCAACTCAAGAGCATCCTAAGGGAGTGAAACCCTTGTGAAGGAAGGGTCAAGCTACTTGGATAGTTGGAGAAAAGAGAGAGGGCAACATAGCATCTTTGAAAGAAGCTTTGTGAAGAGGTAACACTAAGTGTGGCTCTTCTTGTTGGTGTGTCCATTTATTAAACTTGTTCTCTTTCCTCATTTTGTCCTAGCTGTTTTGGACCTCTATTGTGAACATTTATCATCCCATTTAAGAAGGTTGTTTTTCTCCAATTTGTTAGTGGTTTTTGTCTAATCTCATCCCTATACTCTTGGTGGATACTTAAGCTTAGTTGAATACATATTTTAGACTCCTTCATTATAAAGATCCTCAACAGTTAGTTCACATAAGATTACGAGACCAAAGCTTGGTCTCCAGCCCCGTCATCTATAAAGAAGACCAAAAAATCTTAGCAAAACAAAAAATGAAAAACCATCCATACTATATAAGTATGCTTCAGTACTGGTGCTAACCATGAGAAATTGACGCTAAGCTTTCGTCTTTCACTGCTAGTGTTAGCCTAGCATAGTGGTTTCACCATTAGTATTCTTTTCAACCTCTGTGCATTTCACCGCTCCATTAGAAATTCCATCAACCCCTACCCTAATCCATTTCAGCTTTAACGAGACATATTTGCATGGTCATGGAAAAGCCACGAATGTGTGTCAAAATTAATTTTAAACGCACCAATTTTAAGATTAAATCACAAATTGATTAATATAATGGTGAATAAGGGTTGAATCGACAAATATTTAAGAGAATTTATTAGGTATTCTTCAAATTCGATCAAATCGAATGGCGCATTGAAGTGAGAAATTATGGACTTTAGTATTTTTGGAAAGAAGACTCCAAGCCGAATATACGGAATTCAAAATTACTCAATTTGGATTAGAGAAATTAACAAGCAAAATCAAGGTAGAAAAATCGATCACAAACAGAGATAATTTGATAAAATTTCTAAAATTAGACTAATCTATGCTTCAAAATTAAAATCTAATAATGAATAGCAAAAGATTAGGAGGAAAGTACGTAATCTAACCCAAAATCACACTTTAAATGATCCACTAATCACCGGATAAATGGCTTTTCATTGTGCACATTATCCTAAGTTCAAGTAGATATTCGGAGTTCAAGTGGTAAATTCTCCCTATTCTTTTGACGCAATCTTGATTTCAAGCACTATGTGGACACAAAAAATATTCTGGAAGAGGAAGAAACCAAGAGATTTAATGCTTGGGCTGTTATAAAATTTTGATCAATCTAAACAATCTAAGAATCCATTTTTCGTTCAAGAGAGAGAGCATAAATATAGTTAAATTTGGGCGTGGCCGTTGGATTTTCTCTTCATCTTCAATCAACGACTATGATTAATCCTTAGGAGAGGAATGTCCGTTGTTAAGTCGTGGCCATCGCATTCTCGATGGAGCGTTCAGATTACATCCCGTCATCGCGTGAAAAGTAATTGTCGTTTAGCAGTTACTATTCAATCTGCATCAAATGTTTGAAATGATGCCACGTATCCACAAGTGTCCACCAAGCGCACTCAATCTGGACAAATATTACTCATCAAATGAATCGTTAGGATTGATCCATTTAATAAAATGAATCATCGTCCACTTAGATTCTACCACGTACCCCCTCACTTAAGTAAAGTACGATGTTCAAATTAAATGTCCTTTATTCGCATCAAGCAGACCCTCGTAAGTGCACCACACCACTTGCAATAAAACATAAATAAAACATAGTCCCACATTGGGAAAATTGAAAGAGTTTTTGCATATAAATAGAAATGCACATATATTGGCTAGCTTATGCCTAAAAGGGCGCTTAGCATCTAATGATTTGCTAATCATTCGCCCCACACGCACCACGTGACACACGCGTCCACCGCCATGTGGCGACATGTAAGCGGCCATGTCATGTAATCTATAACATTAGCACGCACATAAAAACTAATTTTTTTAATATTTTAAATCAAAATAAATTTATAAAATTCAGAAAAATTCTAGAAAAATCCTTAAAAATGATTAAATTCATAACTTTCAAAATATAACTCATTTTTTATCAATATTTTTTGTTTGATCAAAAATTAAATAATCTATCATTCTAAAAAGTCAAATTTAGGAAATAAAAAGAGAATAAATCTTTATCTAAACAATACACTCATTTTCTTTAAAAAATAAAACAACGAAAATAAATAAGAGTATATAAAAATATTTTCTCTTATTATTTGAAATTAATTTAATTACAATCCCAGATAAAAGTAGGAATAGTCTACTCTAAAATATATTCTTTAAGTATGGATGATTATCCCTAAATTAAAGCATTTTGATATCATAACTTTCAATTGCATAGCATGATAGATATACACTCAGTATGATAACATGCTTATGAATGGAATGTTTAAGGCCTTAATTTGCATTTATAATCATGCATTTATGAGTATAAATTGCATGTTATCATGGTCCACCATGTAAACTACTAGTACTGAGCCTCATTTTTGCCTACTTTTTACTTTAATAAATTCAAAATAATTTCAGAAAAAGTTCTTAAAAAATCTTGAAAACTTAGTTAACTTCTATCTTTTAAAAATATAACTTTTTTTAATCCAAGTTTTGTAAATAAACCATAAATTAAATAACCATAACCTAATGCCCTTTAATTAATTAAACTAAAGAAACATAATAGCATATCTAATTTTAAAATTCACTAAGTTCTCTAGAAGAAAATCAAAGTAGATAATTTTGAAAGTTTATGTAAAGTGTTTTCTCTTATTATTTTCATGTTAATATTAGAAATTCAAAATCTAAAGAAAATGAGGCTAATTATAAAAGTATTTTAACGTTAGAAAGTCAAAGTTATGAATTGAGCACAATTAGCCCCAAAGCAATGCATTTTGAGAATTTAAGACGATACGTCAAGAATTCATGAAAATTTATGCAAAATATTAGAACCTATATTTGTAGTCATATGATTGCAAGCATATATTTCATGCTACCACACCCCCAATTTAAATTATTCCTAGACACTAAAAAATGAGCTCTAGGACCTCCTTAGTTATTTCTTTCACCTTTCAATCTTGAAACTAAAATGTGAATTTTTCCAAGTATCTATTATACATCCACGTATAGTATTGACCATAGTCATTTATATTTTATCATCTGGTTTGATCTCTTAGGGAAAGTTAGAGAAATGCTCACCGACTGATGCTCTTCTCTTTGTGTTTTGATTTTTTAGGGAAACTTAAATGAAGGATGTAACCCCACCTCTAGCCACCCCTTGAGGGAAAGTAGAATAGATGAGTTACATTTTTATTTGACATTTGTGAATCTTATCAAGGACTATTCCAAACACACATGAACCAAAAGTATCAACCCATGACACGGAGGAAGTGGTGCAATTTGATGGGCACCTTTCCATTTTTAGTGTCCATCCTTTCTAGGTCAAGTGTATTCTCGGGTTTGATGCTTTGGGCATGAAAAGATTCAAACTCTTCCTCCTTAAATGAGTGCATTGAAAAACTGTATCCTAGATTGTTTAAAAGGTAGGATGGAGTGACTGTAATGGTGGAGACGGACCACAAGAAGGGCTAACATGGTCAATGTAGCCACACTATAATGAGATGGTAGCAAAAAGGATTATAAAGCATAGTATCGGTACCACCCATGATATTTATACTCCAAAATGATTGAATAATCTTGAGCGATGAAGTGGACAGTGAGTAATGGAAGAACAATGAAGGAATGATGAACGGATGAAAGAACGATAGAAGAAAAACGGAAAAAGACTAATAGAAAAGTATTCCACAAAAATACTCATTCTTCTTTAACCTTTTTATTTTCTTTCCTTTATGTTTTCTTTTTTCCTTTTTCTGTAATACTTTGATTTTATAGACATCAAAACTTCAAAAATTAACTATCGTAGAAATGATAGGGAACTTGCAACTCAAGAGAGAATATGGAAGAAAAATGTTTACCCTTACTATTTTCATATAAATCTTATGAAATGCATAGTCTCAAGAAAATGAGTTTAATACTAAAAGCATTTTCATATTTGAAAAGTCAAACTTATGAATTGGTGAAATTTAGCCTTAAACTAATGTATCTTGAGATTTTAAGTTCAATTGCATAGAGTTTATGAAAATGTACCTAAAATGTGATAACATGCATCGTAAATGTATGGATTAAAACTTTGAAATGCAATAATAGCCATCTAATTGCAAGCATATATTAGATGCTATCACTGAGTAAAAAAAATTCCAAGTAATAAAGATTTTTTTCAGCAAGCACTAGGCAACACCACGTTGTAAAATAGTGTGAAGATGGGCTTAACTAGCGTGGGCTACCCCAATTAACTATAAGTGACTAACCATGTGATACTCTCTAGCTGTTATCAAGGGCACCACTGACCAGGCGATTTATGCGGTCGTTCAAAACACACAAACATTGGTCAAAAAAAAATTATAGATCTGAACTCACAATAAAAAATATGAAATCAAGTACAGTGTAAAGATCAGGTCAATCTAGAGAGAACACGATTGACTTTGATCAAAGTGTTGACTTGGTC
>CM044102.1:2450945-2503619 GCA_024174645.1 Lemna minuta | reverse complement strand
TCCTCTATAAAAAGAGGCTTGTAATATCTTCTATACTCACGTAGTACCATTGGGCTTTACCATTCACAACTTTCATGTGATGAGCGAGCTTTGAATCATCATCTTTAACACCTAAACAAATGGATGGCAAGCAGTTTCAATAGGTTTAATAATATGAGTATAAGTCTCACACTAAATATATTTAGTATTTAAGCCTATTCTACCTGTTATTTTTTATAATGTGCCATTTCTATATCTAACTTCATCATTACTAGTTGATTCCATTAAAATAATTCATAGAAACTGATAGTGCATAATAATGGTTGTCTTTTTTTTTCATTCATTTGTTTTCGTTTGCATTCACCATTTTTGCCTGAACTTGAATTTTTGTGATTTCCCTAAGGTAGAAGAACCTTATAATAATCATGTGATCTAGAGTTTTGTGAATTTCAATGCTTAGCTGAAGTCAATTAAAGATAATATAAAATTGAGGATAATGATAGAGCCAAAAAATTCTGAACCAACATAATACCTTTGGAAAAGACTTTAAATTTTTAGTCAAAAAAAGGAAGCAACTTAGTAATTATACAAGATGATGTAAATAATGCAGAGAGGCAAGGCAATTAGAGGAGTGATAACATGATTCAACATGATTTTTGATGCATATTAAGGTATAAATAGTTTCATTTACATGCATGTTATCATACTTATGTGTATTTTTCTATCATTCGACAAAAAGTAACTATAATCTAAAAAATACTTTAAATTAGGGTTAAATATGATGATTTAAAAGATAAATAATTGATAACCCGTCTTTACTTGAGATTATAAAGGTTTTTAAAAGTTAAAATAATGAGAGAAAAGGTTTTTACAAACATTTATTTACTTTTTAAGCTAAAATCTTTTAATAAATAAACGTATTTTTGAAATAATATTTAAAACTCTCATTATTTATTAATTTTGACTTTTTAGAATGATAGATAATTAAATTTTGGATCAAATGAAAGAAATTTGGACTAATTTGGAGTTATATATTAAAAGTTACGAATTTTCTACTTTTAGGGATTTTTTCCAGATTTTCCTGAATTTATTTTCATTTTTAATAATAAAAATGAATAAAAAATGGCAAAACGCGGATTAATTTCGCGCGGGTCCCACGTGGATGAGACGTGGCACTCAGCGCCACGCGGGCCCACGCGTATACATATATTTATCATTTATATAGTTTATATAATGGATATTTAGCCTTCGGTATATCGGAAGGGTATTCAACCTTCTAAACCGTCGCGGCTTATAAACGCTTCTACTCCCTTCAATTTTTTCCATGTGGGACTAAAGTCCCACACAGTTTGAGATGCAGGTGACGTGGACTTACACAGGGCGTCAGATTGGGAGTGCGGTGAATGATGGCGTGTCGATCAAGTGGACCGCGGCCCACCGCATCTGGATCAACGCACGTGCCTTTATTAAAGGCGTTATAATGGACGAGATGCAATCTGGCGGGGAGCATCGTGATCGCTGGATCGCGATCTAACGGCGACAAATCAAAGCGTTTTAAAACGTTAATCGCGTGGATCGATCTGAGCCCTTCATCAAGGTCGGATGGCTAACACATTTTTGAAACAGTCCATGATGGACCGTTCCATCATAACCGTCGATTGAAACGATCGGACGGTTACGCCCAAATATACTATAAAATGACCTGCTCTTCGACGATTGTAAGCATCCGATTCGGAATTCAATCTACTTGAGCTGTCTAGACACCTTCCCTCTCGTTTCTCTCAATCTCATCGTGTTCTTCACTCATTTTTGCACCCACGGAGCCCTTGAAATCGAGATTTGGTTGAGTAGACTGGAAGAAATCGCAGCTTGAATCTCCTGGTCGCGTTCTTGGTGTTTTTCATGATTAAGCGGTTTAATCACAAAGATTTGATCTCTAATTGGAGTTAGTGGAAGCGGTTTTCATAATCCATCTTCCTATAGTGTTTAATTTCTATTTAGATTAGGATTTAGAGTTACTTTCTTCGAATCTTAGCTAAAATCGCGATTTTTACGTCCGAAAATTTCTCTACACTTCAAACTTCAATTTCTCCACGAAATCAAGATCATTTTCGATGATTTTTTATTCTGTGGATTTTTTTTGAAGTTATCTTTCGTAATATATCATTTTCCTCAATTTCTACCGTCAATTTCTCGTCCGATTTGATCAATTTCGAAGAGTACATCAAGAAATTCTTTATTTCCATTTGGATTCGACCCTTATTTATCATATACCCTTCAATTCGATACATTTTCATCAAATTGTTAAGTTTGGAATTATTTTTCACGCAATACCGTGTGAAATCAACGACCTCGCGGTCTCGTCTCGTCAAGGAGTCTACCATCCCAAGAGGAAATTATGCATAAGTCATGGAATTCATGTTTGCAACAAATGACATGCCTTAGATATACTTTTAAGAGAAAATAACAAAAATTATGAAATTCCTTTAAATTAGTAAGTATATCAACGATATCCTTTCAAACACTCCACCTAAAGTTGAAATTTGAATTTTGAACTGATGATATTAGTAAAAACATTAGAAATTGCATGGAAATTGCAAATTTGAATGAACATTTACGACATGTATAGGCAATAAATGTCACAAATATTGGAAGCCAAATGCCAGAGGAGGTGACATTGGAACATCATAAAACCCAATGATGGAGGGTGAAGATGTTGGCAATGAATGCCACAACCATTGGCTTGTAGATGGTTGCCAAGGAGTCAACGAAAGTAAGCCATGAGGTAGGAGGTGTCCCATGGATGTCGATAGTAGAGACAAAGTGCATGCCAAGATAGAAATGGGTCAAGAGATATACATCACTAGAAAATCAATGAGTTGTAGTCGTGTAAACATAATGGAGGCCAACAACAATAAGGCAAGAGGGTTGGCAATGCAAATATAGATAACATAGGGGTTGATAACCTATGCAAATGCACAAATTGATAGGAAGGCTTGAACTAGAAGGACTCTTCAAAACATCAGAAGGACGTGGGGATTTTTTAGCATGTCAGTTGATGGTAGATCATGGTAACATCATAAAACCCAATAGTAGGAAGCCAACATGGTGAGTCACTATTTCCTTTGGGCTCACTAGCCATATGATCATGAGATGCAATGCTAGAAAGTGGTATGGGTGATAACTTGCTCAGAAGTAGGGTGTCCAACAGCTTGGGGTAGACCGTCTAGTAGTAGGAAGGTTGGCACCAAGAAGCCAAGTGGGGCCAACAACTAGAAGTAAAAGTAGTGATGATACTTGCCAAAGGCGCTATGTCAAGTAAGTTGTGTGCTCAAAAAAAGTTGCAGCTCTCTAAATTTTTTAATATGATAAGCCATGAACAATTGGTTGTTCTAGAGAGATGAAACCAATGATTGAAAACAATTGTGTGATATTTGAAAAAAAATTTCTACAAGTCTAAGCCAAACCAAACACACTTTAAATTGAGATTTAAAAATTATAATTAGTGGGAGCAGGTCAAAACCATGGACAATTACTGTTGGCTACTGAGAAGTTTTAGATTTTCATCAAATTCAACAATAAATTGACTCAAGAAATGAGGGAAAATGATAGAGTCCAAAATAAATGACATAGATCTTTCCAAGAAATAAAAATTTATTTAAGTAAAAAAAATTCAAGGAAAAATACAAGAAAAACTTAGAAAGAAAAATCATTCTTGAGAAGAGAGAAATTGAAAAAACTTTCAAATCTCTTCATCTATTCTTTTCAAAAGAAAGATATAGATGGATGATGAAAGATTAATGGAGATACAACTCAACTTTTCCAAAACAACCATGGAAATGAACCAACTAGTTACCACATCAAGGTTTTATGTTGTAAATTGGCACTGGAGGAAAGTCAAAATTTGTGTTGTGTTATCATCATTCTTTCAACAAAATCATTATTTCAAATGCCTCACATGAGCAAAAATGAGTGTATAACACGTCTAAACAAGTGATTCAAGGAAACACCCTTATAAAGGCTCAACCAATTGAGATCTTCTACGAATGTGTTCATCATCAAAGAGAGAGAACATATATAAAGGTAATTTAGGGTTGTCCATTAGATTGCCTTCTCATATATGATCAATAGCCCCAATTCATTGATCAATAGCCTTCTCATTGATATCATTAAGTTGCATCTGTAACTGTGATCAAAGCATCTAGATGAGGCCACATCACTCCATGCATTTAAAGCATATACTTGTTTCGCTTGTCAGATATTGATCCAAGACACCAAAATGAGTCGCATATCACAATGACTCCAAAAGTTACATAGAATATGTACCATTATAGTTTGTTTGGTTAACATCCAAGATGTACCGAATGATAAGGTAAATTTTTGTCTTATTTATCAAAACATGCGAAGTACCCCTAATAACTAAGTGAAGATTGTTAGTTCACATAAGATTACGAGACCAAAGCTTGGTCTCCAGCCCCATCATCTATAAAGAAGACCAAAAAATCTTAGCAAAATAGAAAATGAAAAACCATCCATACTATATAAGTATGCTTCAGTGCTGGTGCTAACCATGAGAAATTGACCATAAGCTTTCGTCTTTCACTGCTAGTGTTAGCCTAGCATAGTGGTTTCACCATTAGTATTCTTTTTGACCTCTATGCATTTCACCGCTTCATTAGAAATTCCATCAACCCCTACCCTAATCCATTTCAGCTCTAACCAGACAAATTTCCGTGGTCATTGAAAACCCACGAATGCGTGTCAAAATTAATTTCAAATGCACCAATGTGAAGATTAAATCACAAATTTATTAATATAATGGTGAATAAGGGTTGAGTCTACAAATATTTAAGATAATTTCTTAGGTATTCTTCCAATTCGATCAAATCAAATGGCGAATTGAAGTGAGAAATTATGGACTTTAATATTTTTGGAAAGAAGACTCCAAGCCGAATATATGGAATTCAAAATTACTCAATTTGGATAAGAGAAATTAACAAGCAAAATCAAGGTAGAAAAATCAATCACAAACAGAGATAATTTGATAAAATTTCAAAAATTAGACTAATCTATGCTTCAAAATTAAATTTAATAATAAATAACAAAATATTAGGAGGAAAGTCCGTAATCTAACCCAAAATTGCACATTAAATGATCCCCTAATCACCGGATAAATGGATTTTCATTGTGCACGTTATCCTGAGTTCAAGTAGATATTCGGAGTTCAAGTGGTAAATTCTCCCTATTCTTTTTATGCAATCTTGATTTCAAGCACTATATGGACACAAAAAAGATTCTAGAAGAGGAAGAAATCAAGAGATTCAATTCTTGGGCTGTTAAAAAATTTTGATCAATCTAAACAATCTAAGAATCCATTTTTCGTTCAAGAGAGAGAGTATAAATATAGTTAAATTTGGGTGTGGCCGTTGGATTGTCTCTTCATCTTCAATCAACGGATATGATTAATCCTTAGGAGAGGAATGTCCATTGTTAAGTCGTGGCCATCAAATGGAGCGTTCAGATTACAGCCAATCATCATGTGAAAAGTAACTGTCGTTTAGCAGTTACCGTTCAATCTGCATCAAATGTTTGAAATGATGCCACGTATCCACAAGTGTCCATCAAGCGTGTTCAATCTGGACCAATATTACTCATCAGAGGAATCATTAGGATTGATCCATTTAATAAAATGAATCGTCGTCCACTTAGATTCTACCACGTGACACATGCGTCCACCGCCATGTGGCGACATGTAAGCGGCCATGTCATGTAATATATAACGTCAGCACGCACATAAAAACTAATTTTTTAAATATTTTTAAATCAAAATAAATTTAGAGAAATTTATAAAATTCAGAAAAATTCTAGAAAAATCCCTAAAAATTAGAAAATTCATAACTTTCAAAATATAACTCATTTTTTATCATTATTTTTTGTTTGATCAAAAATTAAATAATCTATCATTCTAAAAATTCAAGTTTAGGAAATAACAAGAGAATAAATCTTTATCTCAAAAATACACTAATTTTATTTAAAAAATAAAACCATGAAAATGAATGAGTGTATATAAAAATATTTTCTCTTCTTATTTGAAATTAATTTAATTACAATCCCAGATAAAAATAGGAATAGTATACTCTAAGATATATTCTTTAAGTATGGATGATTATCCCTAAATTAATGCATTTTGATATCATAACTTTCAATTTCATAGCATGATAGATATACACTCAAAGTATGATAACATGCTTATGAATGGAATGTTTAAGGCCTTAATTTGCCTTAATAATCATGTAATTATGAGTATAAATTGCATGTTATCATGGTCCACCATGTAAACTACTACTAGTGAGCCCCATTTTTGCCTACTTTTTACTTCAATAAATTTAAAATAATTTCAGAAAAAATTCTTCAAAAATTTTGAAAACTTAGTTAACTTCTATCTTGAAAAAATATAACTTTTTTTAATCCAAGTTTTGTAAATAAACCATAAATTAAATAACCATAGCCTAATGCCCTTTAATTAATTAAACTAAAGAAACATAATAGAATATTTAATTTTAAATTCACTAAGTTCTCTAGAAAAAAATGAAAGTAGATAATTTTGAAAGTTTATGTAAAGTGTTTTCTCTTAGTATTTTCATGTTAATATTAGAAATTCAAAATCTCAAGCAAATGAGGCTAATTATCAAAGTATTTTAACGTTAGAAATTCAAAGTTATGAATTGAGCACAATTAGCACCAAAGCAATGCATTTTGAGAATTTAAGACGATACATCGAGAATTTATAAAAATTTATGCAAAATATTAGAACATATATTAGTAGTCATATGATTGCAAGCATATATTTCATGCTATCACACCCCCAACTTAAATTATTCCTAGACACTAAAAAATGAGCTCTAGGACTTTCTTAGTTCTTTCTTTCACCTTTCAATCTTGAAACTAAAATGTGAAGTTTTCCAAGTATCTATTATGCTTCTAGGTATAGTATTGACAATAGTCATTTATATTTTATCATCTGGTTTGATCTCTTAGGGAAAGTTAGAGAAATGCTCACCGACTTATGCTCTTCTCTTTGTGTTTTGATTTTTTTGGGAAACTTAAATGAAGGATGTAACCCCACCTCTAGTCACCCCTTGAGGGAAAGTAGAATAGATGAGTTACATGTTTATTTGACATTTGTGAATCTTATCAAGGACTATTCCAAACACACATGAACCAAAAGTATCAACCCCTGCCACGGAGAGTGGTGCAGTTTGATGGGCACCTTTCCTTTTTTAGTGTCCATCCTTTCTAGGTCAAGCATATTCTTGGGTTTGATGCTTTGGGCATGAAAAGATTCACACTCTTCCTCCTTCAATGAGTGCATTGCAAAACTGTATCCTAGATTGTTTGACATGTAGGATGGAGTGACTGTAATGGTGGAGACGGGCCACAAGAAGGGCTAACATGGTCAATGTAGCCACACTATAATGAGATGGTAGAAAAAAGGATTATGAAGCATAGTAGCGGTACCACCCATGATATTTATACTCCAAAATGATTGAATAATCTTGAGCGATGAAGTGGACGGTGAGTAATGGAAGAACAATGAAGGAATGATGAACGGATGAAAGAATGATCGAAGAAAAACGGAAAAAGACTAATCGAAAAGTATTCCACAAAAATACTCATTCTTCTTTAACCTTTTTATTTTCTTTCCTTTATGTTTTCCTTTTTTCTTTTTTTGTAATACTTTGATTTTATAGACATCAAAACTTCAAAAATTAAGTATCGTAGAAATGATGGGGACTTGCAACTCAAGAGAGAATATGGAAGAAAAATGTTTACCCTTATTATTTTCATATAAATCTTACGAAATGCAAAGTCTCAAGCAAATGAGTTTAATACTAAAAGCATTTTCATATTTGAAAAGTCAAACTAATGAATTGGTGAAATTTAGCCTTAAACTAATGTATCTTGAGATTTTAAGTTCAATTGCATAGAGTTTATGAAAATGTACCTAAAATGTGATAACATGCATCATAAATGTATGGATTAAAACTTTGAAATGCACTAATAGCCATCTAATTGCAAGCATATATTAGATGTTATCACTGAGTAACAAAAATTTCAAGTAATAAAGATACTTTTTTCAATAAGCAGTAGGCAACACCACATTGTAAAATAGTGTGAAGATGGGCTTAACTAGCGTGGGCTACCCCAATTAGCTATAAGTGACTAACCATGTGATACTCTCTAGCTGTTATCAAGGGAACCACTAACGAGGCGATTTATGCAGTCATTGAAAACACACAAACATCGGTCAAACAAAATTTATATATCTGAACTCACAATAAAAAAAAAATGAAATCAAGTATAGTGTAAAGATCGGGTCAATCTAGAGAGAACACGGTTCACTTTGATCGAAGTGTTGCCTTGGTCAAACTCAGGTTTAATTGGGTATGTTAAGTAATGAACGTGATATATAATTTATAGAAATGATATAAATATATGATAGAAGATATTTTAAGAATTTAGAAAATGATTTGACAAAGAAAAGTCGAAAGTCAAGGTCAAAGCGTTGACTTCAACAAGAACTTGACTTTCTATCAAATCAGAGAAGAAAAAGGCGAGAAAACATTAAAAAATTATATATTCAGAAACTAAAAATAAAATGGCAAATTTGGATCTATAATTCGTGATTTTGGATAATAATTGGATTTATTATGATTTATTGAAAATCAAAGATCAGAAAAATCCCAAAATGAACACTTCAATTTAAATCATCAAATTAACTGACCAAATGAGAGTAAAATATTACTAAAATTATATATTCTGAAACTTGAGAGAAAACGTAAAATTTTGATATAGAATTTGTGATTTTTCGAGGAGAATTAGATTTATTATGATTTATTGAAAATCAAAGATTAGAAAAATCCTGAAATAAACACTTTGGTTTAAATCATCAAATTGACTGACCAAATAATCTCGAAATCAAGAAATTCATAAATTAATAGAAAGCTAACGACTAGAGAGTTCAAAAACTTGTCAAATTTCATCTCATATTTTAAAAGTAATTGCCCCTGCAAGTCAGCGGCAAAATTTTGATTGAAAATGAATAGTTGATGGTCAAACTTTAAATTGAGGGGCCATACGGTGATGAAATTTTATGATTTATCTATTCACGGAAATCTAATGAAACAAGAAATCGAATGAAACCAAAATCAAATGATTCGTACTTAAGATCAGGGAAGAAATCCGTGTTTCAAGATCACCAAAAATCCGCACCCAAATTTGGGCAAAACGAAGAACATTTCAATTTCTAAAATTAAATTGTCTATCTAAATCTAATCTAAACTGTAATTATTGCAAAGGATATGATAGAATCAGACTACCAACCAGATTAACCTGAAGATTAGGGTTCAAATCACGTCGATTGAAGTGTATTTTCTAGGTTTCTTCTTCTGCGTGCGTTCGGCATTCAAGGGGAGATTTCATTAGATTCTTGCAGAATTAAAATTTCTAAGGCTTTTTATGCAACTTATTGAAAACAAAATTCACATTAACTCATTCCATCGTGCTCATCCTACCCATGTGTCATTCTTAGTAGACATGCAGCTTATTCCCCTGAAAAGTTTTTGGTATCTCTATGGATCAGGGAGCTTCACTATGTCAATAATAGTAGTGCCAATAAAAGGATGATATAAGCTACGACTTGCGTCGGAAAGTGGAAGGATGTGCATGCAAAGAGTCATTAACTCAATATTTAGAAAGAAGAATGAGTGGATGGGAAGTATAGAATTTTTAAAAAATCATACTATGAGCTGAGTAGATTCCTAGATTAGACTTTATGGTTCCCCAAAGGAATACCTAGATCCATAAATTCATCGACTCTATAACCTCCTCAACATAACACTTAAGGTTGCTCTTCCCATGGCTTTATAAGCAATTGAAAGTGTTAATGTACTCTATGTTTTTTCATATTCATGCGGTTTTGGAAAGGTCATGTTGCTGCTCACATGGTTTAAAATTTGATCATGCATAGAATACGAAATGAAGGAATGCAAAAAATTTAAAAAATTTAAGTTTTCTAGAAAACTCCCCCACACACTCATTCCTTTTATGGTCCTAAAAAAATCAGCATGCTCATGTAAAAGAGATAGCAATCATGATGCATAACATGCAAAACAAATAAATAGGAAATGAGACAAAGGGTTAAAAGAAAAACTTAGCGAGTATTTGCATTGGTTGCATTTTTCTCTTCATTTGTAGAGTTCTTTTGGGGATAAATTTCCTTCTTTTGTTGTTCTCTCCTTCTGAGCATCTTGGGGCTTAAAAAAAAGCAAAAATCAAAACAAAAAGAAAATATAAAAATAATCATAAAAGTAAAAGCAAAAACAAGTACAAAAAAACAACAAGAAGGTGAAAAGTAAATGCAAAAACCAAGATAAGGTTGGGTTGCCTCCCAAGAAGCACTAAATTTTACATCTCTCAACATGTGCCTCCTCATGTGCACTATCAATGTGAACTTGGTTCACATTGTGGGCACGGCTCAACGGTGCTTGCCTTAGATTCCTAGTGTTGGCTAGAGGTTGGGAAGGTAATTGGTCAGCGAATTACACTCGCTGTCCATTCGTCTAATCGATAGAATCATTGGAGCATTGGGCCTTAGCCCCTTCGACTCTATCAAGTCGGTCGCTAACCTAAGTCAACTTACTCATCATTTGTGCTAATGCACTCATGATGGGATCAATGGAGGCTGTGGGAGGTGGTACTGCTGGTGACGATATACTCTCTTGGGAAAGACCGGAGGTGAATAGTGTTGGCCTCGGGTTCCCCATAGGCTGCTGAGCGGATCCAAAGGGCTGATGATATGAAGTGTGATCCACATGAGATGGGTTATTATAATTAGAATAACCCTGATTCGGGTAGTGAGACCTACCTGCTTGGCTCAAACCTGGAGATGTCATAGGGTTTGGCCGAAATGGAAATGGACCCTGAATTGCCATCATGGGGAATCCAACTCGACGTGCTCAAAACTCCAGCAAAGTTTGTCCATCGACAGCTGAATGTTTCGACCTGGTTCGATTCATGGTCGCATCTGCAAGCGTTTTCCCGGGGGGCGGACACCCCCCCCTCAGTCCAGGCATTAATCTATATCACTTCAGAATAAAGGTTATGAAGTCTAGTAAAAAAGAATCACGTTACCGAAGGTTCGACCGTAGGGAGATAAAGTTGTGGCTTAGGGAGGGTTGTAGAGGTTCTGAGTTTATGAAGATAAAGAAGACGAAGGTTCGAGTTATAATGTAAAACGAGGGACGAAGGGGCGAGTTGTAAAACAACAAGGGGACGAAGGTACAAAGTGGCGAGTTGTAAAATGAGAGGGTGAGTTGTAAAACAACGAAGAGACGAAGGTACAAAAGTGCGAGTTGTAGAGAGGGGCAATGTGCCTCCACTTGCGGCATGTAGCAAATATCGATCAGGTGCACCTAAACCATCATAAAAAATTTGGGTAATCTCATTTTTTGGTATACCATGATGGGGACATTGTCTCAAAAGATCTCTAAGTCTCTCTCATGCCTCATAGAAAACCTCACCTGGCCCTTGTAAGAATTTGTGTATGTCTCTTCTCACGTCACTATTCGTACCTGCCGAATAGTACTTACGCAAAAATGCGTCTTCTATATCTCTCCGTGAATCAAACTCGCGGTCCAAGGTGAAAAACCAATCCTTTACCCTTTCCTTAAGTGTAAAGGGAAAGAAGTGTATCTTGGTTGTCTCGGAGGGGACATTGTGGAATTGATTGAATTCCCACACCTGGATGAATTTGTCCACATGTCGATACGGATCTTCCGATGGTAGTCCATGAAAAGTGGGTAAAAGGCCAAGAATATGTGAGTCAATTTTAAAATTAGCACCTCGTTGAAGAGGGGTATTGACTCGCGAAGTCTGCCTCTAGACGACCGGTCATATGTAATCACTGAGATGTCTTCTGACTATCTCAATGGGAAGATGAGTGTCTATCAGTTCTTCTCACGCTGGTGTGGCGAGGGCTGGCATAGGAGCACTAGAAGTCTTTGATGGAGCTCTAGAATGTGCGGATGTGTCAAAAAGGTCCTCATACAAGATGTTATTACTTGTATGCCTCGTGCATCTCTGATTTTTTTGTCCTTATCGTCTTCCTCGGTTCCTCGGATTCTTATTCATAGATATATCAAAAAGATCACATAAATACAAATATATATTTAAGCAAGTTAGAAAAGGGTTAGATGACGAGATGAAAACATGAGGTCGTCGTCTTTCACACGGTCTCGTGTCAAAAGAAAGTCCAAACTTACCAATTTGATGAAAATATCTCGAATTGAGGGGTATAATGATGAATAAGTATCGAATCTACAGGGAAATAAGGAAATTTATGATGATCTCTTCGAAATTGATCAAATCGGATGATGAATTGATGATAGAAATTGGGGAAAATGGTAAATTATGAAAGAGAACTTCAAATCGTTTCCACGGAATCAAAAATCATCGAATTTGACTTTGATTTCGTGGAGAAATTAAAGATAGGAGTAGAGAGAATTTTTCGAAATCGTAAATCGCGAATTTAACAAAAATTAAATAAAATTAAACTTCAATTCCTAATCTAAATTGGAGTTAAACATGAATGGATGATAGATTAGCAAAAACCGACTCCACTAACCCCAAATAGTGATTGAATTAACACGATTAATCACCTGAATCGTTGAAAATATGAAGAACGCGATCGTGGAGTTCAAGCTTTGATTTCTCCTTCGTCTCTCAACCAAATCTCGATCTTAAGCCCTCCGAAGATGAGAAATTGAGTGTAGAAGAGGTTAGGATTGAGAGATTCAAGAAGGGAGGTGTCTAAACAGATCAATTGGATTGATTTCTTTCTGAAATGCTTTAGAAATCGGAAGAACATCTCTATTTATGCAAGTTTTGGGCGTGACTGTCCGATGGCTTTAATCAACGGTTACGATGGAATGGTCCATCGTGAACCGTGTAAAAAATGTCGCAGCCGTCTGATCCGTAATGAAGCGCTCAGATGAAGCCCATTGAGATGCATTATAAAACACATTCGATCGCGCCCCTTGAATCGCGATCTGACTGTCGAGATGCATCGCGGAGGTTTCAATCACAACCGTTATAACTACATTCTTTAAGGCACGTGCGCGATCGTGATGCAGTGGACTATGAGTCCACACGATCCACACCCGTCGTTTGGTAAGTCGTTTGATCCAATGATCCTCCTTCAGCCACGTCACCTGCATACTTAAATTCTGTGTGGAACTTAGTCCCACACGGGAAAAATTAGAGAGAAGACTCAGGTTTATAATGAGCAACAATATGTAAGGTTAGCATAAATCCGAAATATCGGATGCTTATATGTATGCCACTTGTCACCTCCGCGCCACGCAGCCGCTTGCGTGGGTTTGCGTGGCACTGCCACGTGGCCTTGAGTGCCACATCGCATCCACGTGGGTCCCGCAGAAAATATACCCCCTTTTTCCTCTTTTTTTAATTGTTTTAATCATTTAAAATCGAAAATAAATTCAGAAAAATCTAGAAAAACCCCTAAAAATTAGAAATTCATAACTTTCAAAATATAACTCCAAATTAATCCAAATTTCTTTCATTTGATCCAAAATTTAATTATCTATCATTCTAAAGAGTCAAAATTAATAAATAATGATAATTTTAATTTCTATTTCAAAAATACATTTATTTTTTAAGTATTTTAAGTTAAGAAAATATAAATAAATGTTTACAAAATGAATTCTCTCATTATTTTGACTTTTAAAACATCTATAATCTCAAGTAAAGATGGGTTATAAAGTTATTTATCTTTAAATCATCATATTTAACCCTAATTTAAAGTAATTTTGAGATTATAATGACTTTTTCATGGAATGATAGAAAATGCTCATAAATATGATAACATGTATGAAAATGAAATCATTTATGCCTTAATATGCATTAATAATCATGCTTTCTCGTGTCAATTTAGCATGTTATCATTAGACTCTAAATATGATGTTCTAAATGAGAATGCTTAACTCTACTCCACCAAAAGATAGATCAAACTACCTCTAATAATCGAGAATATATTTGATATATATCGATGTCCTCGTCTCAAACAAGTGAAAAACACAAAATAGACTACCAAATTGCACCAAAATGTCAAATAAGGGCAAAATGGTAATCTTACCTCAATATACCTTTTTCCACACTGAGATGATCTGACTATTTCTCTACAAGTCAGTAAAAAAATAGAAGTGAAAAACCTAAATATGACCTCAAATTTAAATGCCAAAATCAATAACGCGTGCTCCCTGACAATGGCACCATTTTGATGAGGCGATTTATGTGGTCATTGAAAACACACAAACGTCGGTCAAACAAAATTTATAATTCTGAACTCAAAATAATAAAAATATGAAATCAAGTATAGTGTAAAGATCAAGTCGATCCACAAAGAACACGGTTGACTTTGATCAAAGGGTTGAGTAGGTCAAACATAGGTTTAATTGGGTATATTAAGAAATGAATGTCATATATAATTAATGAAAATTATATAAATATATGAGAGAAGATATTTTAAGAATTTATAAAATGATTTGACAAAGAAAAGTCAAAAGTCAAGGTCAAAGCATTGACTTTGACCCGACATTGACTTACTATAAAATCAAAGAAGAAACAGGTTAGAAAATATTACAAAAATATTCAGAAACTCAAAAGAAAATGGAAAATTTTGATCTATAATTCGTGATTTTTCGAGAAGAATTGGATTTATTATGATCTATTGAAAATCAAAAATCACAAAAATCCTGAAATGAACACTTTGGTTTGAATCATCAAATTGACTAACCAAATGAGACTTAAATATTACGAAAATTATATATTCAGAAACTACTGAGAAAATGAGAAATTCTAATACATAATTTGTGATTTTTTAGAGGAATTAGATTTATTATTTTTTATTGAAAATCAAAGATCAGAAAAATTTTCAAATAAACACTTTGGTTTAATTCATCAAATTGACTGAGCAAATGATATCCAAATCAAGAAATTCACATATTAATAGATTCCAAAAAGACCAAAATTATCAAATTTCCTCTAGTATTTAAGAGTAATTGGCCATAATTATCAAGTCAACGCCAAAATTCGGACAGAAAATGAATAGTCAATGGTCAAATGTTAAATTACGATTTATCTATTCACAGAAAGCAGATGAAACAATAAATCCAATGAAACTAAAATCAAATGATTTGGACTTATGATCAGGGAGAAATCCGTATTTTATAATCAGCAAAAATTTGCACCCAAATTTGGGCGAAACAAAGAACAATTCGATTTCTAAAATAAAATTGATTGTCTAAATATAATCTAAACCATAATTGTTGCAAAGGATACGATAGAATTAGACTACTAACCCGATTGACGCGAAGATTAGGCTTCAAATCACGTCCATTGAAGTGTATTTGCTCAGTTTCTTCTTTGGCGTTTTGTTCGGTTTTCAAGCAAAGATTTCGATCGATTCTTGCAATGATTTGTGATCAATCTTGCCTCAATATGATTGCAATTGAGTCTAGAATGCAAGGGGGATCACGAAAAACTTAAGATTTTTCTCCAAAATTGCTTAATCTCTTTATGATTCAATCAAACGTTTGGGTTTACAAATGAAATTTTATCGCAAAAATCATGGAGCGTCCGATTCGCTGAAGGATGATTCAAGGGCTGAGATTGCAGAATTTGAGTGGGGCACGATCCCATGATCTCCCCACGATTTTCTCTTTTTTTAAAAGGAGTTAAATCTGGAAAATGTCTGAAAAATTAAAATTAAATCTAGAAAATTCCATAAAATTTAGAAATTCATATCTTTCTTTGTATAACTCCTTTTTGACTCAAATTTTCTCAATTGGATCACAAATTTTTTCATCTTTAATATCATGCCACCTAAAAATATAAATTCAAACAAGAAAATAGGGTGAATTCAAAATAATCTTAAATAATCCGTTCAAAATTCTACTTTATATCATCCCATCACTCTCTTCTTGAAATTAATTCTTTTGGTTAACAACTAAAGTCAAAATAACTCATGGAAAGTGGTTAATTTCCAATTATTTAACCTTGTAAAAGATCAAACATCAATAAAACTCATAATTAACCCTAAATAATTCAAAAATATGGACGTTAGTAAAATGGCATATCAATGGAGAAAATTCATAAAACTATGATAACATGCATCTGAATTACATAAAAAAGGCATTAATATTAGTTAAATAAGATAAGAATTTAAGTTAAATATGCATGTTATCAACCACTACTAAGCCTAACATTTTCACAGGAGGGTGTTAAACTTCAACATTCCCTGCCACCACCTACCACTAGCCTACACACACTTACACCCATAATGTGCTTACCCTTCGCTCTAGTACCACTCATTAGCCTTAAGTGCCCAGCAGTGTTACAAAAGCTGTAGCTAATAGCAATGGGCCTTCTCCAAGGCCTAACATTTCTCAATAGGGTGTTGACATGAATCCTTTTTTACAATGTTTTTTTTCATTTTAATTAAAATACTTAGCGAGATACTTTGTAAGTTTCTTAGTCATTGCTTTAGGAAATTGAGGCTAGCACATTTTTTTTGATATTTTCTAGGTTGAACGTTATAATGGAGGAAAAAGAAAAATGAGGAAGGTTGGATAAATGATTAATAGAGATGGGATGGATTGAAAATATGAATTTAAACCACTTATGAAAGTATTTTGGAGAATTTCATTTTGAAATCTTATATAATCCTGGTTTTTGTTGCAATTCTTGGCAAAGGGAAGCTTGATTTGTCACAATCTTGAACGCAACCCTGATTTCCTCTTCGTGTCAACCTTGAACCATGAACATTCATGAGATATGGCCTTGGTTTCTCCCCGTTTCTTTCTAATAGCCTAATTCTATGAGAGCAAAAATTTAGTAATCAAAAGAGGGAAAGATGTTTTATATCCAATGGGAGGAGGTGCCTCCCATTAGATGGTATAGATTTGATGGCGCTATTAAGAATGGAGGGCTATTATTGATTCTTGAACTTCACCCCTAAAAATAGAAAGGGATGGAAGTCCCCTGAAGGAGAGAATCCCTCCATCTTAGCCCTTGACTTCTTGAAATGTGTGGTTCGTATTTGTTGTCTTTTCATCTTTAGCTTGGGTTGAACCAAAAGTTACCACCCTTCTATTTTCAGCCCATAAATATTTCAACTCTTTGGATATGGGCCTTCCACTTGGGATGAGAACATTTTCCCATTTTATTCCCTTTTATTTAAATCCAATCTCTTATTCAAATTCATCTAAATCCCTGCATCTAAATAAACTTGAATAAAATGTGAGAACTTCAATAAACTTTTAGAAAGTCAAATGGCGTATTAGCATTTAAATATGCATATTTGCAATTATGATAGAAAATATTCATAATAGCATTTAAATTTGAAATTCACATTTAACACGCCTTTATTCATTTAGAGATGATATTTATGTTCTTTAACTAGTAATTAATACTTAAATATGGCCTTTTTAATGTATGCATGAAAGTACTAATTAATGCTTATTAGGCAACAAGCGTCATTGGTCCATTGGTTTACCCTACTTCCATTCTTCATCTCTCTTGGAACAACTATCCTCTATGGGCAATAAGGATGGCGGTGGTGTTCAAGGCAAATGGGTACCGGCATAATCAAATGTCAAGGTACTGAGAGGAAAAAAGACATTATGGGCATTAAATTTGTGTGAAAATAGATATTTAAGGATTGATACGTGCATGCTGATATGGCATAGTAACATGATAGCACTACCACATGGCTGCATCTTCCTTTAGTTTTGTATTAGAGGTGATGTGGCTTGGTCTAAGGTGTTGGATATATCTAAGGGCATGATTTAAGAATGGCTCTCTAACTTCACTGAAAGCAGCTTAGGGTATGCAGTAACATCATGTGGCATAGAGTGGGCTCACATTGAGACTTTCAAGTGTCAAATGAAGGAGTTATTGGCATTAGTGATCTTGGGTTGCTGAATCACTAGCTTGGAATCAACGTAAAGCAGGAGAAGAGCCAGATCATACATTTTTGAAAGGGTCGATGATCTTCATGTTTTGGAGGAGATTGGTGTACTATAGTGCAACTGTATGCAGACCCCATTTCAAGTTCAGCAAAGTTGGGATTTAATTCCCAAGTGACTCCACTTAGTATAAAACCTTACTCATGACTTGAGGAACTCAATCCATACAAGAGCTGAGTTAACTTATTTAGTTGAAATCTAAGTAGCTACATGGAAAATCCTATTTCTGAACATTTGAAAGAATTGAAAAGAGTCGTGAGATAGATCAAGGAAACCCTTGACCTTGGATTCATCTACGAGAAGGCAGTAGCTGAAAAAGGGCTCATTGGTTACAGCAATATTGACCTTGTAGGAGATCTTGAAGACATGAAGAGTACATTTGGTAAGATATTTTTCTTCGGATCATGTCTGATTAGTTGGTCCTCGCAGAAGCAGATGACAATAGCTCTCTCCTCTGGCAAAGCTAAATATATCGTCGCATCAGCTGCCGCTGGTCAATGCAAATAGTTTGCTTGTTTTCTGGCATAATTGAATGGCAAAAATCTGATTGCCAGTGAACGTTCTGGTTGACAATTAGTCAGCCTTTAGATTCAGTGAGAGTCGAGTCCTTCATGCTCAGTCTAAACATATTGACATGCGCTACCATTGATCACCTCAGCTATGAATGATCAATCGGCGGATATCTTCACAAAAGCCACAGAAACATAAAGCATGTCTAGCTTTGACTCAAGGTTGGCGTGACGAGCATCGTCGGCCCAATATTAAAGGGAGATAGAAGGGTCTGAACCTAGTGTTTAGGATCAAGCCAACAAAGAGGCCCTTGAGAGTTCTGCAGAAAACATCCACATTCTTGATTTTTTTCTCACTATCCGATTTTTGACTTCACTGTAAGTTTGACTTTTATTTTACAGGTGAAGTTGGCACCATGTGGGTATGTGGGACCCGCACAAACCGTGACTGTCAAGGTCTTTGTGACCTAGCCTTTCGATTTAGCGAAGACAGACGAATGTCTATTTTACTCTGCAACCATTTTCCCGTCGAGGGTTTCTCCGCATTTTTTTCTCTTCCTCCTCAATCCTCTGCAGGAGGTCCATTTGACCGATTTTCCATTTGCAGGCCGCTGCTGTGTGCAGCAGCAAGAGTCAATGGCCTGGAGCCATGATAACATGCTATATTTACATCATAAAACATGATTTTTCATGCATATTAAAGCATAAATGATTTCATTTACATGCATGTTATCATATTTATATGTATTTTTCTATTATTATATGAAAAGTCACTATATTCTCAAAAATACTTTAAATTAGGGTTAAAAATAATGATTTGAAGATGAATAATTTAATAACCCATCTTTATTTTGAGATTATTGATGTTTTTAGAGTTAAAATAATGAGAGAAAGTAGTTTTAGACATTTATTTATATTTTCCTAAGTTAAAATCTCTTAAAAATAAATATATTTTTGAAATAAAATTTAAAACTCTCATTATTTATTAATTTTGACTTTTTAGAATAATAGATAATTAAATTTCGGATCAAATGAAAGAAATTTGGATTAATTCGGAGTTATATATTAAAAGTTATGAATTTTCCATTTTTAGGGATTTTTTCCAGAATTTTTCAGATTTATTTTCGATTTAAAATGATTTAAAATTAATTTAGAAAAATGCAAAAAGCGATATTTACCACGCGGGGCCACGTGGATGCGACGTGGCACTCTGGGCCACGTGGCAGCGCCACGCAGGCCCACGCAGCGTATCTATTTATTATATATATTTTATTACTATATATAGTATAAAGGGTCTTCAGCCTTCCCTATAGGGAAGGGGTAATTAATAGTACTAAACCGTCGGGTCTTATAAACCCGACGGTTTTCTGATATTAACTCCGTGTGAGACTAAGTCCCACACATTTTCTTTTGATGCAGGTGACGTGGCGATAATCTAAGCGTTGGATCAGGCGGGCGCTGAACCGGATGCGTCGATCGCGTGGAGCGCGGACCACCGGATCGAAGATCAAGCACGTGTCTATTTTGAAGCGTTATAACGGTCCAGATCAAATCTCGCGGGAGACATCCGGACCGTCGGATCAAAAATCAAGGGGCGCGATCGGAGCATTTTTATAAAGCGTTTCATCAGATTTCGATCGACGGTTACGAAATTACACCCTATAAAAAGACCCGTTCTTCACGATTGTAAGCATCCGAGTGAGAATTCAACAAAATTGACTGTCTAGACACCTCTCTCTCTCGTTTCTCTTGAGTTCTTCCTCTTCCTCTTTCAATTCCGCATCCACGGAGGGGTAGAAGTTGAGATTTTGTGGAGTATCGAAGGAGAAATTGCAGCTTGAATCCACCGATCGCGTTCTTCGTGTTCTTCGTGATTAAGAGGCTTAATCGGCGCAATTTGATCGCAATCGGGGATTAGTGGGAGCTGTTTTTGATTCCTAATCCTCCTATCACATTTAATTTCTGTTTAGATTAGGATTTACACTTTAATTTCGTTGAAATTCATCCAAAATCACGATTTCGATCGCCGAAAATTTCTCTCCACTTCAAATCTTGATTTCTCCGCGAAATCAAGTCCAAATTTGATGCTTTTTGATTCTGCGGAATCGATTTGAAGTCTATTTCTTAAAATACCATTTTGCCCAATTTTTACCATCAATTTCTTGTCCGATTTGATCAAATTTGAAGATTACGTCAAGAAATTCCTTAATTCCCAGTGGATTCGACCCATATTTACCATTATACCCCTCAATTCGAGTAAATTTCTTAAAATTGGTAAGTTTGGAATTATTTTTGACGCAATACCGCGTGAAATCGACGACCTCGCGGTCTCGTCTTGTCAAACCAGAAGCAACGGCCGGTCCAAATCAAAGTCGAATTCCGGGAATCGAGTTGCTGGATGGAATTACCTGATCTCGTCAAGAAATTGTTCAGAATCTTTTTATCCGGAATATTGACTTTTTATCCAGCATTCTTCTCATCGGGAGAATCATTAAGCGGATAAAAACATTACTCTAGATATAGAACACAAAATGCAACGTACCCCTATCTTTAATAGCCGATTCGTCCACATTACCCCTATTTTTATCCGCTCTCTTCTTCTTCCTCCGCGCAAAATTTTTCAGAGGGCAGTAAGAGCAGAAGGGAATTTTCAAGCTCTCCGGAGGTCAATCTCCATAATTATTTGTATATCCAATTCAATCACACTTTTCGAAACATATCGCATATGTTTGCGTTATCAGAGAGTCAGCATTTAAAAACGTCGTCTTCATCACGAGGAAGAGAAAGAGGAAGACGCAGTCCTATTCTTCAGACGGAGAAAACAAATCCCATTAGCTGCAAGCCCCCGCTGAGAATCCAATTCGCTTCCTCACGTTGTCATGGGTAACCTCTGCCGTCCTCTGCAAGACATTGCCAATAATCCCAATCTGAGTGGGGTAGGGGTTTCCGGCGAACCCGAGGCAGACCTGCGAAGAGTTGAATACGTAGAACACGCCAGTCGCCGGCACCGTGTAGTTGAATCCGCTGTACTGAAGCTCGATCACCGGAGTCTTCACCTTGGGATACTTCCTGAAGTCATAGCAGGTGTCCAACTCGCTGATTGCAGGCGCCCGGGGGTACTTCGTCATGCCAGCCCTAAAGGCTTTCCTGAGTGCTAAGTACGCCGCAGGCGGCAGGCGCGTGATCACCGTCCCGGAGTCTATTATCGTCCCTACCGTCTTGAACACAGACGGTGATATCTCCAACTTTTTCCCGCTTACTATAATCCCGATAAGGTCAACGAAATACAGAGACGGAGCCCTAGAATCTGTCAACATTGGCGTGTATCCATCGGCAGTCTTAACGGGTTTCCCGATGTTGAGGTATCCTGTGGCGCTACCTGTCGAAGGGAGACAGTATGTGAAGACATTGCCCAGCTTGGAGGCCAACTGCGAGTTCAGCGAATAAGAACTCCGCCCTAACCCCATAAGCCCGGCGGAACCCTTGAATAGACCGTCGTTGTCCTGTCCGCACCCGAACACGAAGTTGCTGAACACGTTCGTTGACGTCAGATTGAAGGTATCTGACCCGAGGAATCCCGAGGTGAAGGAGCCATCGCCGTATAATACCTCGTAGCCGCAGGTCCTGTTAGCGTAGCATCCTCTGCTAGGGAGACGGAGACAGGTGGGCGAACTGCAGCTGATATTGCGATAGGTAGACGATAGCTTGGGATCGAACAAGGGCTCCAGCTGCGAGTAGCAGCCCTTCAGGCATGGTTTGCACTGAATCCAGTTCACATCACTGCCCGTATCAAAAATTACGGTCTGGGTCTTTGATGGAGTACCGAACCCGACCGTTATGACGTAGTTAGCAGTGCCGATATCGATGCCGCTCTTAGCGGGAACGGAGATCTGGGAGCCCACGATCACGGAGTTGTTGGTGAGCAGCGCGCGTGTTACTTTTGCCTGGATGGATGCGACTCGGCGAGAGTCGCGAGAGAGGAAGGCGAGGTGGTTCTTCTGAGAGAAAGAGGTCTTGCCGGAGCAGGGACCGTCGCGGTCTACTATCTCGATAGTGCTTTTTTCGCTGCCTGTAACTGATGAATGGAGAAGAAATAGAGAAACTATAAGTATGTATAGTTTTGTTCTTTTTGTTTATTAATCGTTGTTGAATCTACGAGGGTAAACCTTTGGAGGAGGAGCAAATAGAGGAAGGCAGCAAGCCGCTGACGAGGAGTTGCTCGACGTTTGGTTCTTCTGCGTTCGAGTGAACGACGGCAGCGAGAAGAAGAAGGGAAGACAAAAAAGGGGGAAAGAAAGACGCTTTAAAAGCCATCAATTTTATTGGCTTTGTAAGACCCTAACGATTATTTGCTCTCTTTCTTTGCCTTTTATCGATGAACTGCCGGCAGGAACTCTTAAGGGACCATTAGAAAGTCAAAACCGAGTGACCTCTAATTCTTCGATCTTCATCGCGCCTAATCTATCATCGTCTCTGAAGTTCTCTTGAACGCTCTGGGTCCAATTTCCGGGTTGACCCGGAAGAGTATTTCAAACATTACCTACCGTGTGGGGCCGTCGAGCGAGAAACCTACCCCTCAGGATAAGTCCCGGCGGACTACTATAGAAAATGTATTTTGACTTTGAAAATAAATCGCGAAGTCCCATCTCGCCACTGTCTTTCTTTCTCAACTGACAACAACGGCGCGTGAGTATGGGTTGTCATTGACTTCAATGACTTGTCTGTCTATCTATTATTGGTCCTCTGTGTATGCGATGACAAACATCGTTTTAAATAAAAGAAATATCAGCTAGGTTTGGTAGAACGCAACTGTCAAGTTTTAGTAGAATTGCGTAGTTTTTAGCCCTCAAAAAACAGTCAATAACACTTAAGAAAGAACGGAGAAAGGTCAGCAAACTTCTTTAGAGGTATGAGAAGTTTTTGTGGGCCTCGGTCGAGTACCTTGTTAGAAGTGCTACAGTAGTAACTGCATCTTGGCGGCCGGCTGCATATTCACGAATCAAAACCCGCTGGATAGGCAGTCAAGATTATAGACACCAAGACTCTTGCAAGGTTAAGAAGTTCATCTGCATAGGTTAAGAAAATTTATAAGCAACTAGCTCTCTAAACTTAAAGTTCTTAATTACAATGAGGATCTTGCTACGTTTATACAGACATAAGAGGAATTTTATAGAATAACCTAGAGAGATTTTTTTGGAGAGATAGAGTATCTAGAATGTCTTGAAATGGCATTCCTTGAATGTCAAATCAAGCTAATCTCATACTCTCTAGAAATTTCTCCAAAAAGCATCACTACTTGACGCCTTCAGTTTCCCTCCCAAGCACCATGCCTTTTAGGACTTTGCATATGCCCAATCTTTGGCAGAGTTCTTCAAACTTCATCTTCCCAATGCCTTTGTGAACAAGTCTGTTAACTGATTATTTGAGCTTACAAAGTCTAGATCCATCTTCTTTTCTTCTGAGGATGTTCTAATAAAAGTAAAATTTAGTCTCTATCAGCTTGGACCTACTGTGAAACACAAGATTCTTTGATAGTGCTATGGCTGATTTATCATCAACCATTAGCATCATAGATATTAATTTCTCATCCATCAGTTCTCCAATCAATACTACTAACCATATTTCTTGACAAGGTACAGTGGTGGCGACGACATACTCAAATTTACATGTTAATAAGGCCACAATATTTTGTTTTTGAGAGGCCTAACATATCAAGCTGCTTCTTAGAAAGAAAGTCATTCTAGTTGTGCTCTTCTTGTCATCTAGATCTTTGCATAATTTCTATTACTATACCTAACTAGCTTCATGCCTGCTTCTCCTTTCTCATTGACCAAGCCATGGTCTATTGTGCCTTTTACACACCTTAAGATTCTCTTTGCAGCAAACATATATTCTATTATCAGCTTCTCCATATACCTGCTAAGATACCCAACTGAAAACATAAGATTATGTTTGGTATGGGTTAAGTACTTGAGACTTCCTATTATGCTTCGATATGTTGTAGGGTTTACACTTGAATGTGATTCTTTTCCAACCTTGCATTGGCTCTCTAATGGTTTACGCTTGAATGTGATTCTAACATTCCACTTTGCTCCAAGATCCTTGGTGCACAACTTCTTTGACTTATTTGGATTCTTTCACCTTCTTGTGTTACTTTAATTCTACGATATGAGGCGAGTAGACGAAGGTCACTCATCACAAACATGTTCTTCATTTGAATCTTGAAGTCTTCAATATGATGATTCTCCTTTCATGTAACGATTAAGTCATCAAGATATACCCCAAATATTAAGCGTGAGGTACCTAACCTTTTGAAATAGACGACATACTCTTAAGAACGTCTAGGGAAATCAAGAGATCACAGACACTTGTCTAACTAGGTGTACCATGCCCTTGGCACTTGATTTAATTCATAAAGGCCTTTATTTAGTTTCATCACAAGATGTTCTTTCTCCTTCTTGTCTTACCCATTTGGTTGTCTCACATAACCTTCCTCTTGTATCTCACCATTCGGAAAGGCTGATTTAACATCCATGTGATGGACTTTCCATCATTCTTGTGCTATGAGGGCTAGAAGTACCTCAATAGTCTCCATCCTTGCCACTAGAGCAAAAACTTCATCATACTCAATGTCATGCTTTTGAACAAAACATTTGGCCACTAGTTTAGCTTTGTATCTCACTATGTCACCATATGAATTTCTCTGTACATTATAAACCCACTAAAGACCATCTCCTATGTTTCATCCTAGTGGAGGGACTACCATCTCTCATGTTTCATTCTTCTCAATTGAGTCCAACTCTTTTTCCATGGCTTGTCTTCAAACACTCTCTTTGGATGCATAATGGTATGAACTTGTCCCTCTTGAATCAAATAACATGATTTGGGCTCTATACTAAACAGATATGTTTCTTTGTTAGTGAACTTTCCTCTCAACTTAGATGACTACCTTATGATGGGTTCTGATGTCAACAAACTTTCAAAATTTTAATCAAAACATCAGATGCAGCGTAAAACATTAAATCGGATATTCAAAACACCAAGCCACCAAAAATAGATGATCCTATCATTTGGTATAAATGAGAAAACATAATTACAGGGTTTCCTTGAAGGACTTCTTAAAGCTATTCAAGTGTCTATTCAAGTATTCACACAGTCTTCAAATGGTTGGATCTCCTCTTCAAAGCTCTTCACCAAAAGAGAAAGAGAAGAAAGGAGAGAATTCTCACAACGTTTGCATGGGCACCTTGAGTTGTGGTCGTTCTCCCCTTATTTATAGACATTTGGTATGAGGTTTTTTCATAAAAACCCTCATAATTATGTCTATATCCACCAACATCTACAGAACTTATATGTGTGACCCTCTAGGTCCATATATCTCACTAGTTAATAACTCTATTAACCAAATAACACCTATATGGTTAACCTTAATTAATTATCCAAATCTACATATAGATTAATTAATCAAGGATCGATTTAACCCAATTGATAGGTTGAGTTGCTAGCCCATTGGGAGCCAAGCTATACCATGTACACTAGGAGATATGGAGTATGTAATAACTCACTTATGGAACCATCCCTGTCATCGATTACCATGTGATGTATAATCCTTCATCCACATTAGACTCATGAATGACTTAGGGTATGGTCAACTGTCAAACCCTAATCGGTCACTCAAGTTAGTATTGATGCGTGTAGAAATCATCGAGAACTCTTTCTCTGATATTTCTACTACCTTGGGCAAGGATTTCATCGCATCTCATTCCTTGAGTCAATCTCCTCCAATACCAAGATGGATGATCCCATCTTGATCGCACAATCATCTTCGTAGACTTAATGTCATATCCAATATATGATGTTTTAGATATCCCGTGGCAAGAGATTCGTAAGTGACAAAACTAATTCATATGGTCGTTGAATGCACACGATTTAGTGTCAAAACAAAGTCCTAAACTTACCAAATTATGATTAATCAATTTAATTAAATTGTATAATGGTAATTAAGGGTCGAATCCACAGAGAATTAGGGAAATTTGAGATATATATTTGAAATTTGGTCAAATCGAACAACGAATTGAGGTTAGAAATTGGGCAATTTATAATATTAAGAAAGATAACTCAATTGCGAATCCACAGAATCAAAAATCAGGTGACTTAGATAAGAATTCGCCAAGTAATCAAAGTTTAAAGATAGACGAAAATTCGTATCGCAAAAATGATTAAAAACCAAAATTGAAATGAAATTAAACTTAATCTACGATTCAAAATGTAAAATTAATACTAAATGATGAAAGATTAAAATGAAAACACGCAATATAACCCAAAGTAGCTTTCAAAATGATCCTATTTATCGCCGGATGCATGGCTTTTCATTTCGCGCTTTCGAAGAAGAAATTAAAGTTCAAGATGTGATTTCTCCTTTCTCTCTCGATCAAACTATGATTTCAAAGTATCCTTTGGATGCGAAAATGCATTAAGAACACAAGAAATTGATTGGCACATGAAATTGGTGTCAGGACAGTTCGAATTTCTCGAAATTTCAAGGGTATTTAAAGAGGTAAATTTAGGGCGTGACCCTCTGATGAAGAGACGCCCCGCAATCGACGGTCGAAATCACGCGTCCATTGATCGAATCGTCGCTTCTAATCGATGATCGTCTGATCGCAAGTGAAGGGTTGAGATGCATCCTCATCGCGTGAAGAAGGAAACACGTAGATTTGATCATCCATTGGATTTTGATTCAATGATCGCGATGTTCTGAAAGGTCCATTGGTCGTGAATGATCTCAGCCATTATAACTTCCTTGATGGACGGCCCTGGATCAATTCACTTAAGTATCTTTTTAACCACGTGCGCAATCATTGATCCCGTGAACCTCGATTCCACGTGATCTACGTGCGATTTTCCACGCGCTGGATGCGGCCATCTCGCCTAAAAACAAAACAAAAGAGAGAACATAGTCCCACACAAAAAAGATTAAGGAGACGTGTGCGTTTAAAAGGTAGAGCGCACGTGACCATTAGCTTAAATCCAAACTATCGGATGCTTATATGTACTATAACCTTAATATTACGAATAATTATAAATAGCACTTGTCACATCCATGCCACGCCGGCATGCGTGGGTCCACGTGGCGCTGCCACGTGGCCTTTCGTGTCACGTCACATCCACGTGCGCTCGTGCGAAAAATGCCCCCCTTTTTGCATTTATTCTAATTAATTTAACCCTTTAAAAATCGAATTAAATTCATATAAATTCAGGAAAAATTCCACAAAATTCCTTAAAATTGTAAAAATCATATCTTTCAAAATACAACTCCAAATTAAGTCAAATTTGTTTTGTTGGATCAGAAATTGAATAATCTATCATTATAAAAAGTCAAACTATGAAAATAATAAGAGAATGAATTTTAATTAATTTAATACATTTATGTATCTTATAAAATAAATTTATAAAAATACATAAATGTTAATAAAGATCTTTTCTATCATATTTTCATAATTAAAACATGATTATGATCTTAAATATAATTAGGATTAAAATTATAATATTTATTTATGTATACTTATCCATAAATTGATGTATTTTAAGATCATAACATGAAATGATATAAAATGATAGAAATATACTTAAAATGTGATAACATGCATATATTTGGAATGATTAATGCCTTTACCTGCATTAATAATCATGTAAATTTAAGTATAAATAGCATGTTATCAGTAAGTCATAATCAAAACATGATCATCCATCCACAAGATGTTTTTAGTGTCTCAAGTCAAAGGACCCCATATACAACCATGACATGAATCAACCTAATTGACAATTAGGCATAATACCATCTCAAGGATACATACGGATCAATTCAATGAAACTCTTTCTCCAAAAAGCACCCTCTATCTATCCTTAGTGTCTCCACACCGATAGCTATAGGATCAGCCATACTCATCGTATGAGTTGGATTAGATGGTGCTATTCTTTCCGAATAAAAATTTATGAATTGAATTTTCCTCCTTAGTCAATTTTGAAACACCCTAATTTTCAAATCTCTTCTTGGCTTTGGCTAGGTTTTTAAACTTAACAAAAGCTTAAATGCCTCACTTTTGTGCTTTATCATTGCTACCCACATGAGTCTAGAGACATCATCAACCAATAATAGAAAGTACTTACTCCCTTTTAGTATGGATGGTGGACAAGCTCTAGGGACCTTCCTGCCCTACATGAGGTTGTACAGGAAATGAACTTCTATGTTACTTGGTTGCAACGCAGTTATGGCAAACATTTTCAGGTACTTCTAATTTAGGAAGCATCCTAATAATCTCTTGAGAAGATAATACCCAAAATTATTGAAATTTCAAAATGTCCATACCTTCTATGCCATATCCAAGTTGACTCTAAATTATCACCTTCGACCATTCAACTCAGTACTGGGTTCAACTACCAAAAATATAAATTCTTCTTATAGTTTTTTTACCTTCACTTGGAGCCTCCTACTTTGATTTTAGATGATAAGAAAGTCAGCCTCCATTAATATTCAACCCTTGCGCATGAAATTAGCCCAAAGTTAAAATATTAGATTTTAATTCAAGGATGAAGAGGATACTGTTCAACCTCATTCATCCTCCATCTTGACACTAAAGCAATATCCATCCTTGACCTTCAATCTTTATTGTAGATCCATCCTCAAATCTCATTATTCCTTAAAAACTTGAGATAAGTGGCGATCACCTATCATATGATTGCTTGCTCCATTATCCAACTACCACATACCTTCATTCATTGCATGCTCGTTAACTCCTTGAAGTACACTAACTTGAGAAGTTTTTCATGATTTCCACAAGAAGAGTGAGTTATAACTTTTCCTCAACCTCAAGAACTTGAACTTTTTCCTCCTCCTTGATCTTACAATATTCATATGAAAAGTGTTTAAGTTTCTTTCAATTATAATATCTCACCTTGTACTTGTCTCAAACTCTCTCTTCATCTCCATCCCCATGTTGTTTTCTATCACCCCTACCTCTTTCTTTGTCCTCCTCTCCATCTACAGCCACGACCTCTTCAATCAGAACCACTTTCTTCATAGTCTTTTCAATTGTTGTGTGGCCTTGGAGAGAAGAAGTTGCTCCTCTCTTTGAGCTTCTCGATCTCGGAGTTTTTCTTCATAGATCATTAATGAACCAACCGGCTTCTCAAGTGTCATTGAATCCATGTCATAAATTGTTTAATAGATAAAGTGATAGGATCAAAATTTGTTGGGGCTGTTCTAAGGAGTTTGGCAACTAAAGCTCCATAGTTAATCTTCTCCCGAGAGGCTTATTAGTTGAGTGGCAACATTAAAAAGCTTTCCATAAAAGTCAACCAGCTATTTTTCTTCACCCATAACATAGTCTCAAACTCATGTCAAAGCACTTACACTCTAGCCTTGATGACACGAGCAGCCCACATGTCTTGTCTTCAAGAACTCCCAAGTCTCTTAAGCACTATTAGATATATCGAAACTAAGCCATGATATTTTCCTAATAGTGCCCCAAGTATCACTCACAATGCTTGGGGATCCTTCTTCCTCATTCATGCTTCAGGCTTCATAGCTTACTAACAACTGTATGCGTCTAGATGCACTTTCGTCTACATTGCCCATATTGGGTAATGAGTATTGGATAATACTTGGAGAGGACTAAGGGAGATTGGATCACCCAACCCCTATTAGAATCGACATTCTCAGCAACAAACTCCTTATCAAAAGAAGCTCTACCAAAGTTGATGCTCCCCTTGGAGCAAACTCACTCCAATACCAAATGTAGACACCAAGACTCTTGCAAGGTTAAGAACTTAACCTTCTCTAACTTGAGGCAAACACAAGAGAGTTTTTAAGCAACTAGCTCTCTAACTTCCTTAATGAAAGTTCTTAATTGCAATGAGGGTCTATTATGCTTGAATAGACATAAAAATAATTTTCTAGAATAACCTAGAGAGATTTATTTGAGATAGAGAGTCCTAGCAATGTATTGAAACAACATGCTTTGAATGTCAAATCAAGCTAATCTAGTACTCTCTAGAAAATTCTCCAAAAAGCATCATTTTTAATGCCATAGAGATAACAACGGAAGAGAGAGAAAGTGCAACAATGTAATTCAAAAAAACTCAAAACAAAACCAATGCGCATTTCATGTGCATTTCATCAAATGTTCGACCAAGGACCAATATATGTAGTGATTTGATGAGCTTAACCGTAAAAATATGGTCATCAAATAAAAATGGCAAAGGTGAGGATGATACGGTACAATCATCTAAAGCCATCTCTATCATTTTACGATGGAGATTTAATTTCTTTTCACCGTGTTTACTCCACAATTTCTCTGTTTATTTGTTGAAACAAAGACAGAAATATTAGATAACTAAATCCCGCAATCAGATCTGTTAGGATGTCAGTCATGAATTTTCATTTAGAATCTGTATTTTTTAGATATTCTATTAAAAGTAATGGGAATGTCTATTATACCTCTAAATTAAGTCCACTAATGAGACCTATGAATTCTGATATCTATTTTTTTAGTGAGTGATTGAAGACCCAAGAGAGGTAACTATTTATTGGTTAAAGTCCCTTTTGATGGTCGGGTAAGATTGGAAGACATTTTCATTTAAGAGTCAAGTGTATCAGAGACAAATGGATGGTTTTATTGCACATTATCCTACATATTATGAACAACTTAAAACTTCAACAATTTTATTTTAAACATCGATTGTTCTCAATCACTTCATTGACAATTGAAGCTTCAAATATGAGGTCTTAGGAAATTTATTGGAGGTCGATAGTTTGAATTATCTCAACTACAAAGATTAGAAAAATATGAATATAGAAAATAGTAGTTTCTATCTCGTATCAATTCTTTCTGAAATTGAATTCATGCACTTAAATTGTCACAGCATCAAAAACCAATCCTCATGATTTCAAAGAGTGAACTTGAGTGATCAGATGTAGAAGTTTTATTATTGATTTCATTCAATAATAGTACTAAAATAATCAATTATGATGAATTTTCTCATATAAATGTGTCAATTGATGGACCAAGAAAGTGCATGAAGAACACAAGAACAAGGGAGAGAAAATTCTATATTATTCACCAAATACTTTATATCATTTACTTGTCGAGGTTACATAATAAAGGAAACCCTTAAATTCAAAAATTTATCAAATAAAGGCAACAAAAGAGATATCTTACCAGAGGCAATGAATACTTTCATGAATGTCACGTGTAGCATAAATTCAAAGCATCACTGGGAGAGAAACAAGATAACCTAGAGCTCTAATTGTTCAATGGTGTCCCTACCCTTTTCGAAAGTTCTTTTCTAACTGAGGGGAACAATGAAAATCAAGAGCAATGCTTGGTGAAGCAAAAAGATAATTGAGATCAAAGATATATCAGATATAGTTGAGGTACAGAGAGATAGAGATAGAAACTAATGAAGAGAGAAACAAGACACTAAAAGAAGTTTAATTGCAGAAGACAATTAAGAATGTGCAATATAAGAGAAAGAGATACATCTTATGCTATCCTAAAAATTTAAATAAACCTCCTAAATGTTTGGCACCAAAGAATGTTATGTATCATTGGATCTTATTCTTAGGGAGCCTAACGTCCTATTTTGACAATAGGATAACTTATCCCTAGATTTTTTGATAATGTTTTCATAGATTTTCTTTTGCCTACACCATCTTTGCCCTCACCACATTGATTACTCACATAATACCCTTCCCATCCTATACAGTTTCGTCAAGTGGATTGGGTCATAACATGTTCATTTGGTGTTTTCTTTCATATACAGCCTTAAATCCCATTAAAATTGAGTTTGAATTTATAAAAATGCTCCATTGATGGGAGTTTGATAAACTCTAAGGCTACCATATTCTTTTATCTCTCCTTAAGAACACATGGGGAAAGAAATTCAAATGAACATTAATGTATTTGAATTTATGATTTAGATTCAGTATCCAACATTCTAGCATAATTTTTAATTTTCATAGGTCATAGTTTCTTGACATACGAATAAGGACTGTTTAGTTATTCAAAATAATACCAAAATTTTCATGTTTAACCACAATTGACTTTTCCAAAGTCAAGTGGTACATTACTATTCATGCTTTTAGCTTTTATAACAGGAATAAATAAAAATAAAGAGGAAAACTTTGCAAGGCTAGAGATGACTTTATTTTGAGGAAGGCAAGCATCCGCATAACACACCAATGATTTCTTCAAGGGATTGATTAAATATTCAGCTCATTTAATCTATCTTGTGAAGTTTTCCTTTTCCTTTTTTTGCTACTATTTTTAATTTTTATTTTAGTTCGTGGTATAACTCAATCTCAAGCTTGATCTTAATTGTTCTTTGCTATTGCTTCTCTTAGTGGTCCAAATAATTTAATCTGAAGCTTGTTTAATTTTTCTTGACAAATTCTCATTTTCCTTTCAGAAATTTCTTTTAGTAAGTTTTTTTGTGGTCCTAGAAAAAAAATTAAAGCTCAACTTTCATTTTGTATGCCTTTTGCACTTGCTTCTTTTATAATGTGTTTCAGTGGTCCACAACTGAATCTCAAGATTGATTTAGATTTTATTTTTGCTTCTACTTCTTGTGACAGTTCAGTTAATTAAATCTTAAGCCTAAAAGTGCACAATAAGCTGAAGGGCGTAGGCTCAAGTCAAATGTCTATAACACACATATTTGATTAAGGAGTCATCTAAAAAAATTATTACACAAGATTTAAGTATGATCAAAACAAGTAAGAAATTCTAAATTTCATATGTTTGACGAAATCAGCATTGGTCAATTACTAGAAAGAGGGCATTCATTCGATTGATGAACTGTATCGTGCAAGAAAACATCCAAATCCCGAGCTTGCTAGTAATCAAAGAAGATGATATAAATGTGTTCAAGGAGTTAAAGGTGAAGCCACAAATAAAGTTTTTCCAATATCGCTTCAATCTGACTTACGGTAGATTTGTAGACAATAGAGAACAACATTGCACTATTAGGTGTAATAGTGTATTGGGTTGAGGAGGACTGGACATTACACAAGCAAGTCCTCATCATCAGCAAGCATGTTGACAAACACTTGCAGGGAAAGCATGGCACAAATTCTGTCAAAGGTCCCCTAGGATTTTCAAGTTTTCTATAAGGTGTGATGGGGCAATTTTTTTGTCTGTCCTTCTTATTTAGACTAGACAACATCACAAACTTAGAAAATCTTTAAAAAATCAAGATTGAAAGAATGGTGAAAATTTGGGAAATTGTGTAATAAAAAAATCAAGTAATGGTGAGAGATTTTTTGAAGAAAATAGAAAAAATTAAAAATTAAAAAAGGAAATAGGGTTTATACTATCCATGGAGGGGATTGAAAATAGAAAATCAGATCCAAATCCTCACACAAACCCGTTTTTTATGCTAGTCTTAGGTTGGGTGATCTAGACTTGTTACGATCCCTCCGATTGATCTTGCCTCCATGAAAAACTTGAACACTAAACAATTACAAGGTTGGCCCTAAGCCTTTCCTTTTCCCTTTGATAGCCTAATTCTAAGAGAGAGCCGGAAAAGAAACAAAAAATGAAGGAGAAAGTTCTTTAATATGTTAGGTATAGAGGTTCTCTTGGATTAATGGTAGATATTTAGTCTTATTGGGTGCCACCAAATGATTGTTGGAGATTACATCCATAGGTGATGACAATAACCACCTCCTAAGGAGGTGGGAGGGTCTCTCCTAAAGAGGTCGCTGATAGCATGCAATTTATATATGAAACTATATGATTATTAATGCAAATTAAGGCATAGAAAATTCCATTCTTATGAATGTTATCATGTTTTGAGTATATATCTAGTATTCTATGAAAATTTAAGTTATAATCTCAAAATAAATTATTTTATGGATAATCTTTGATAATTAAGAAAAATATTTAAATATGAGATTATTCACATCTATATTTGAGATGATAATTAGGTTTTAATGTTAAATAATAAGATAAAATACATTTTAAAATGATTTAATCTCAGCCGTTCATCTATGGAGTTGAAAAACCAACGAAAAGCATCCGGAGTGTTAGACCAAGATGGAACGGATGGCGTTTCATGCGTTTTCTCTTCACTCGCAACGTGGCGACATCTCGGCGGTCCATCATTGATTCAATGGACGCGATTTATGCGTAACGATTCGCATATATGCATTTCATCAGAGCCGTTGATTGAAGATTAGAGTGTCGATTTGATGGTCATACCCAATTCTCAATATAAACTGAGATGTTCATCGACGATGTAAATCATTCTTGGGTTTTTTTGAGTAATCAAACTGTCAAGAAACCACAATCCTTGAATCTCCTGCTTCCCTTTCGGTTCTAGATCACTTTCCGCATCCAAGGAGTCTTTAAAAGTAAGATTTTGTGGAGAGAATAGGGAGAAATCAATTCTTGAATACCAATTATTATCTTTGAATTCACGGAATGAAAAAGCCTTTGACCCGGCAAGATATTGGATTAATTCGAGTGAAATCTTGGGTTATAAATCATTTATTGTCCCTAATATTTCTTCCTCTAACATTAGATTTTAATTTCGAAATTGTAGATTTACTCAATTTTGTATTTTAATTTGGTTTTTCACTATCTTCTCGTTCGAAAAATTTCTCTCTGATTTGCTTGTCGATTTCTCTGCGAATCTTGATCTAAATTCAGTGAATTTTTGATTTTGTGGATTTGCCTTCAAATTTTCTTTCCAAATATATCAAAACCCCTAATTTTTCACCTCATTTCATTGTCCAATTTGATCAAATTTTAAAGAATAAATCAATAATACCTTATTTATCCATCGATTTGACCCTTATTCACCTCTACACTATGTAATTCATGATTATTTCTCTAAATTGGTGAGTTTGGTAATTATTTTGACAGCATTTTCATGTGTTTTTCATTGACCTCACGGATTTTTGTTTGTAAAATGGTGCCCTTGCAAGGGATTTAAGGCATATTTTTATAAATATCATCAATTTTGAATTGGTGAACTCGGATTTTTTGCGGTTTTTCTTGAAATCAATTCACATCGATTTTACACCAAGTGATCTGAAGTAGAAATGAATCTTCATGATCCTTAATTTGATAAGACTAAGTGATTTTTCCCTTTTCAGACTGATTACAAGTGATCATTTCTTCAAATGCACGTTAAGAAGGCTTCACTCTCACGGATTCCAACACACATAGTTGGATTGTTGTCATTATTTTACTAATTTTATAAGTATTTCTTAATTACACTAATATAAGTATACACTCTACTCTTCCATGAGACGATAGACCACCTGAATATTGAGGAATAACCCTTTATACCTAGATCCAGTTTGATTGATCCTCATAATCACCCTGCCACTACCGATGTCATCTTCAAACCTAGAACCCATAGAAATGACTCAGAAAGGACAAGGGCAATGCAAGGAAATGCCTAAGTGACTGATAAGGCGATTTATGTAGTTGTCGAAAACACGCAAACGGTGAGTCAACCAAAATTTATCATTTCGAACTCACAATGACAAAAATATGAAATCAATTATATTATAAAGATCAGTGTCGATCCACAAAGAACACCGTTGACTTTCGATCGAAGGGTTGACTTGGTCAAACTTAGGTTAAAATTATAAATTTTAAGAAATGACAGTGATATTAAATCAATGGAAATAATATAAATATATAAGAGAAAATATTTTAAGAATTAAAAAAATGATTTGACAAAAAAACAATCAAAAGTCAAGGTCACAGCTTTGACTTTGACCAGCCGTTGACTTTCTATAAAATCAGAAAATAATAAGAGTAAACTATTAAAAAAATTTATATATTTAGATACTAGAGAGAAAATGGAAAATTTTTATATATAATTCATGATTTTTCGAAAAGAATTGAAATTATTATGATTTATTGAAAATCAAAGATAAAAAAAGTCCAGAAATGAACACCTCGCTTTAAATCATCAAATTTACTCACCAAATGAAACTAAAATACTAGAACACTTATATATTAAAACACTAAAGAGAAAATTAAAATTTTTGATATGTATTTTTTCATTTTTAGAGAAGAATTGAATTTATTATGATTTATTGAAAATCGAAGATCAGAAAAATTGTCGAATACACATCTCGGCTTAAATCAGCAAATTCACTGACCAAATGAGGGTAAAATATTACAAAAATTATATATTCAGAAACTAAAGCAAAAAGGAAAATTTTGCATATATAATTTGTAATTTTTCAAGAAGAATTCGATTTATTACGATTTATTTGAGATCAAAGATAAGAAAATTTTTGAAATAAACACTTTGGTTTAAATCATCAAGTTCACTGACCAAACGATATTTAAATCAAGATATTCACATATGAATCCAAAGCTAACAATCAGAGGATTCCAAAAATACTTAACTTGTGAAATTTTACTTTGCATTTTAAGAGTAATTGCCCTTGCAATTCAACGCCCAAATTCGGATTGAAAATGATTAGTCGATGGTAAAATGTTAAATTAAAGGGTCAAACGGTGATGAAATGTTATGAATTAGGTATCCACGGAAGGCTGATTAAACAAGAAATTTAATGAAACTAAAATCAAATGATTTGGACTTAAGATCAAGGAAAAATATGTGTTTCAAGATCAGCATAATTCCATGCCCAAATTTTGACAAAATGAAAAACAATTTGATTTCTAAAATGAAATTATTTATCTAAATCTAATCTAAACTACATAAATTCCAAAGGAAATGATATAATCAGACTACTAACTCGATTGACATGAAGATTGAGCCTCAAAGTTTCTTAATTATGTAGAATTTCTCCATAACTTTCTTCGATGTACGTTGGGTGTTCAAGGGGAGATTTTTGATCGATTTCTTGCAATAATACGTGATTAGATTACTTCAATGGATGCAGAATTGAGTCTTAGAAGAAAGAGAATCACGAAGAACTTAAGGTCTTCCTTCAAAATTGTTTAATTTATTCATGATTCGACCAAAAGTTAGGTTTACAAATGAAGAACATTAGTTTTTATAAAAAATTTCATCCCGAAAATTGCGGACCATCTGATTTCGCTGAAGGATGATTTCAATGGCTGAGATTGCGCAATTTAAGTGGGCCACAATCCCGAAGATTTTCTCTCCATGATTTTCCCCCTTTTTTAAAGGAATTAAATCCATAAAATTTGGAAAATGCCTAAAAAATCAAAATAAAATTCAAAAAATTTCATAAAATTCAGCAATATCATATCTTTCTTTATATAACTCCTTTTTACTCAAAATTTTCTCAATTGGATCACAAAATTTTTCATCTTTAATATCATGTCACCTAAAAATATAAAGTCTAACAAGAAAAATAGGGTGAATTCAAAATAATCTTAAAGAATCCCTCAAAAATTCTACTTTATATCATCCCATCACTCTCTTCTTGAAATTAATTCTTTTCAATTATCAACTAAAGTTAAAATAACTCAAGGATAGTGGTTAATTTCCAATTATTTAACCTTTCAAATGATTAAACATCAATAAAACACATAATTAACCCTAAATAATGCAAAAATTTTGGCTTTAGTAAAATGGCATACCAATGGAGAAAATTCATAAAACTGTGATAACATGCATCATAATTACATAAAATTAGCATGAATATTACTGTAATAAGATAAGAATTTAAGTTATATATGCGTGTTATCAGTGACTACGCTAGGTCCCGTCCACTAGAGATCTGTCACTCGAATTCACGAACCCCTTAAAACAAGTGCAAATTTTGGAATAGATTCACATGTAATGAGTATGCTTCATATCTTCCATGCTAAACCTTCTGAGGACCCGTCTAAACACATATATGAGCTTACCCAGGTATGTGAAATAAATCGTATTCATAATATCCAGCAGATGTGATGAAGATGAAACTTTTTCGCGCTACACTTAGAGACCGAGCCAAGGATTCGTTTTTAAAGTTAGGAAAAGAATTCACTAGTTGGACCAAAATGGAGGAAGGATTTCTCAGAAAATATTATTCCGTGAGGAAAACCACCTCCGTTCAAATAGCCATCTGCGAGTTTACCCAAGGTCCGAGTGAAACCTTTCACAAAGCTTGGGAGCGACTTAGAGACCTCACTAGAGAGTGTCGTCACCACGCAGTGTCTTCCCTTGAATTAATACAAATAGTTTATGATAGGTTAGGCCTTCAAGATAAACATCTTTTAGATGGAGCAAGCGACGACACCTTCATGAGCAAATACGAAGATAATGCAATGGAATTAATCGAGAAGTTTGCGGAGAATAGCCATCATAATGCGTCAAAACCATTCGAAAGAGGTGCTATGCTGAAAGGACAAATAATTGACGCAAAAATCAGCGAAGGTGGGAATGCTAGTAGAAAGGATCGACAAAATGGCGGAAGTTCATAATCTCCTACTAGACAAAGTAAACCTCTGCAATGGTTCTCAATACAAGAAGCATCACCATGTGCCAATTGCTCAAAATTTGATCATGTCAAACTAGATTGCCCTGTCATGGCAGTATAAAGGCAACAGGGATGACCAAGCTATCCTTAGTTCATACTCGAATTATTATAATAACCATGTTTTCAATAATAATCACTTGCACTCGTACAAAATTTAAGAGGAATAATGATCAGATGTATCCTCCAATGTACAATACTATTCAGCAACAACCTCAACAACCCTACGCAAATCCAAGTGAGTCAACGTACATCCTACAACCGCAAGCCTACACTCAAGCCCCTTGACAAAATGCACCGACATCAAATCCGATCCTTAGAGCAATCTTGCAATTAGTGGAGAAAATGAATCAGATGAACTCACTCATGAAAGAGATATAGCCTTTCATCAAGACGAACATCTAGATTGTGACTGATAATAAGAAGGGTAAACAAGTTTCATCTTTTGACCAATTTCCATCGCAAGCCACAGCTAACCCGAGGAATCAAGGGGCATCGTCGAACTTGACACATAACATGAATCATGTTCGTATTGACGACGAGGCTATGGAAACCGCACTAGCTTTATCAAGTCTTCGAAGTGGCAAAGATCTACCGGATCCATAAAAAGATCATCCCTTCCACCAAGGCACGATAGATGAAGAAATACCAGTTGAAGTAGCTAAGCAAGAGAACGATTCCGAGGACGAGGAAGATTAGACTAAGGCTGAACCTAACCATGTCACATACTAGCCTCATGTCCCTTATCCTCAAGCACTTAATCCACCTAAAGCCAAGGTAAATGAATCAGATGATCACTTACTACAAGCTTTCCAAAAGGTAACCATTACCATTCCTTTAATAGATGTCATTAAGCACATTCCAGCTTATGCAAAGCTTGTTAAAGGCATATGCACACCTCATAGAAATCCCAAAAGGATTCAACTTAGCAAAAACAATGAGTTCAATAATGATGAATTCCCTACCTATTAAAAAGAGAGATTTGGGAGCACCTATGATCACGATTAAAATTGGAGGAATGGCTTTTACTAGATCCCTAAAACAGTATTCGACCGTTATCATATAGGGGAGTTGCAGTCTTTCTTTGTAGAACTATGCTTAGCAATGGATCGGTAAACAAACCTCATGGAATAGTAGAAGATGCGATCATTAGAATATAAGATTGCTATTTCGGGTAGATTTCCTAGTCATAGACATGAAAATGACCAAGGAGCTTAGTCAAGCCCCGATTATCTTAGGATGACCATTCTTAGCTACCACGAAATCCTTCACAGATTCACAAAAAAGAGAAGTAGTTCTAAGGCTGTGAGAATATGAAATGAAGGTCGTCATCAACAAGTCAATGAAATACCCTTCACAAGCTTCTGAGGAATTAGGCGCTATCAACCTTTCTGACGATCAACATATTGATGAATCAAGACTGTATGGTCATTGAAAAACACACGGTCAAGAGTTAAAATAATATCCAAACACACCAATTTTAAGATTAAATCACGAAATTGAGGGATATATTAGTAAATAAGGGTCGAATCCACAGGGAATTAGGGAAATTTTTTTATGATCTCTTTGAATTTGATCAAATCGGAAGATGAAATGGTTAAAGAAATTACGCAATTTGATATTTTTTGAAAGAAACTTGAGGAAAAATCCACATAATCAAAAAAATCATTGAAATTTTGATTTGATTTCGCGGAGAAATCATCAAATGAACATAGGAGAAATTTCTGAAAATAAAAATCACGAAATACCAAAATTAAGAATGAAATTGACTCAAATTATGATTCTAAAATTAAATTTAAAGCTATACAAAGATTGATTACGATGAAACACGATCCCTAACCCAAAATTGCGCTCAAATTGATTCAATTACTTGCTAGAATCAAGGCTATTGATCAAAATTCGTAAAAACGCGATCAGATAACCCACCTTGAGCCACATCATATCACACTTGTGATCATTGATTGCGATCGATCGGACACTCCAGATTGCGCCATGTTACCTGTGCGCCTATAATATTCAGAAAACTTGACTTTTAATTAGAAAAATTGATTTTTAATTAGAAAATTCAATTTTTAATTCCAAAAAATCTTTGAAAGATTCTTTAAAAATTCAGAAAAATTAAGAAAAAATCTCAAAAAATCCCTAAAAATTAGAAAATTTATAACTTTCAAAATATAACTCCAAATTAATCCAAATTACTTTCATTTGATCAGAAATTAAATTATTTGTCACTCTAACAAAAACAAATTTAATAAATAACAAGAGATTTAATATCTATTTCAAAAATACATTCATTCTTTTAAGATTTTTAAAACTTAGAAAATTAAATAAATGTATCTAAAATTGTTTCTCTTATTATTTAACTTAAAAGAACTACTTATAATCTCTAGTAAAGAAGGGTTATAAAATTTTTTGTCTTTAGTTCATCATAATTAACCCTAAATTAATGTATTTTGAGATTATAATGATTTTTCATAGAATAATAGATAAACCCCTGTCAATATGATAACATGCATAGGAATGGAATCTTTGATTTATTAATATGCATAAATAATCATGTATTACCATGTCTAATTAGCATGTTATCAGATATCAACACCTGCATAAAAGAGGTGATGACGGTCAACGAGGAAGCTAACTTCCAGGATCTACCATTGGATGAGCCTACATTGGAGCTCAAGACTCTACCATCTACACTCAAGTACGCTTTTTCTTGATACAGAGCAGGCAACACCGGTGATTATTTTATCCCAACTCCATGAAGAGCAGGGGGAATGATTACTTGAAGTACTGCAATGGAACGAACAAGCAGGTGGTTGGACTTTGGTGGACTTAAGGGGATTGAAACCCCTCATTATGCAATCAGCACATCTTCTGAGAGGATGAGTCTAAACCCATCAAAGAGACCCTAGAGAAGACTAAACCTGAAGATATGGGAGGTGATAAAAGAAGAAATTCTCAAATGACTAAACGCAAAGATCATCTACCACATATCTAATAGCTAGTGGGTTAGTCCACTGTACGTGGTTCTAAAGAAAACTAGACTAACGGTCTACATCAACTATCAGAAGCTGAACTCCGCAACAACGAAGGATCAATTCCCTTTACCAGTTCATCAACCAGATCCGGGCGCTGTTTGGCAGGAAAAAATATTACTTTTGGCTCTTGGATGGATACTCGAGATACAACCAAATTGCACTTCATCTGAACGATCAAGAAAATACGACATTTACATATCCCTTTGGCACGTTCGCATTTAAAGCAAATGCTATTTGGACTATGTAACGCCCATGCGACATTCCAGCGATGCATAACAACAATCTTCTTCGATTTTCTTGGCGAAAGTCTCGAAGTCTTCATCGACAATTTCTTCATCTTTGGAAACGACTTCGATACCTGTGTGGCTCACCTGACTAAGATCCTCGAGATCTGCATCATGAAATGATTGGTATCGAGTTGGAAGAAATTGATAACATGCTATTTTTACATTAATTTACATGATTATTAATGCAATTAAAGACATTAAATCATTCTAACTATATGCATGTTATCATATTTAAAGTATATTTCTATCATTTTATATTATTTCATGTTATGATCTAAAAATACACCAATTATGGATTATTATACATGAATCAAACATTATAATATTTAATCCTAATTATATTTAAGATCACAATCATGTTTTAAGGATGAAAATATAAGAGAAAAGATCTTTATTGACATTTGTGTGTATTTATAAATTTATTTTATAAGATTCATAAATGTATAAAATTAATTAAAATTCATTCTCTTATTATTTGAATAATTTGACTTTTTATAATGATAGATTATTCAATTTCTGATCCAAAAAACTAATGACTTAATTTGGAGTTGTATATTGAAAGTTATGATTTTTCTAATTTTATAGAATTTTCTAGAATTTTTCGGAAATTATTTAGATTTATTTTTGATTTTAAAAGCTATTTAAATCAATAAAAATAATGCAAAAAGGGGGTGATTTTTGCGCGAGCCCACGTGGATGCGACATGGCGCTCAGAGCCACGTGGACGCGCGCGAGTGCCTGCGTGGCGCAGAGGTGACACGTAGATGCATATTTATATTTATCATATATAGTGTTTTATAATATATATAGGTCTTCCGATTATCGGAAGACAATTTATTAACCCTCCATTTCAGTGCACCTTATATACCCGATATTCTCCTTACCCTTTTCCGTGTGGGACTAAAATTCTATTTCAGGTAAATGTCAATCGTTGGATTAAATCACGATGAATGCGTGGCGTCGATGCGGTGGACACAAGGTCCACTCGATCACCAATCAATCACGTGCTCTTAATCGTGAGTAAGTGACTTCATCGTAACCGTTGATTGCACTAGTTATAATAGCTGAGATCGCGTGTGATCGGTGGACACTCCAAATTAATCACGATCGCAGGATGAGGATCCAGTGGATGCGATCAAACAAAGTATCTCCTTCTTCACATGATGAGGATGTATCTCGACCCTTTATTCACGATCGGACGGTCATCAAAAGGAAACGACGATTCGTGAAACGCCGTCTAATCGCGACCATTGATCGTGATGCTCCTCTTCATTCAACGGCTGCGCCCAATATTTCGTTCTTTAAAAGACAGTGCTTCGCGACGGAAGAACTGCCCGTAGATTTTCATCAAATTTGAGCTGTTTACTTTGTCATATCATGTGTCGTTTGTTTCCTGGTGTTTTTGATGCATTTCCGGATCCATTGAACGCTTAAAACCAAACTTTGATCGAGAGAGAAGGAAGAATTCACATCTTGAACTTCAATTTTTGTCTTCGGAAACTCGGAATGAAAAGCCATGCATTTGGCGATTAATTGGATCATTTCAAAGGCTAATTTGGGTTAGGTTGTGTGTTTTCATCTTAATCTTTCATCATTTAGTGTTCATTTTACATTTTGAATCGTAGATTAACTTTAATTTCGTTTTAATTTATGTTTTAAATCAATTTCGCGATACGAATTTTCTCCGAACATCAAACTTCGATTACTCTGCGAATTCTCGACCAAATCACCTGATTTTTATTCCGTAGAATCGCAATTGAGTTATCTTTCTTAATATATTAAAATGCCCATTTTCTAATCTCAATTCGTTGTCCGATTTGACCGAATTTCAAAGATATATATCAAATTTCCCTAATTCTCCGTGGATTCGACCCTTAATTACCATTATACTATCTAATTAAATTGATTAATCATAAATTGGTAAGTTTAGGACTTTGTTTTGACACTAAGTCATGTGTATTCAACGACCATACAATTTAGTCTCGTCAGAAATCCCACTTCATGGTGTGAGAGGGATTAGCGCTCGAGCATCTTGTCTCGTGCAAAAGACTCGAGGTGGATAGGACAGAGGTCATCCAAAACCTCCCTCTCCCAGCCACATTATGAGATCTACGGAGCTTTCTCGGGCACGTCGGCTTCTACCAAAGATTAATACAAGACTTTGTGTAAGTCCAAGCCATTGACCCCTCTTCTTTGCGAGGACAACGACTTCATCATCGACAAAGAAGGTGAGCGCACATTCAAGATGTTGAAGCAAGTACTGATCGAAGCAAGCACTTCATGAGATCTTTCTTACCTTCAAATGGGAAAGAGTACATTTTGGTGGCAGTGGATTATGTGTCCAAGTAGAGTCAAGGCGATCCCCACTAGGACAAACTAGCCATCAGAAGGTGCTCAGATTTGTTACAAGATGCATCTTCTTCGGATATAGATGTCTGAGGACCATCATCAACGATGGAGGCTTACACATCAATAATGCATAATTTTGTGCATTGTTGAAGAAGTACGGAGTACACCACCGCGTCACCACACCATACCACCCCCAGGCAAATGGACAAGTAGAGGTAAGCAATAGAGAAGTCAAAAACATATTAAAGAAAATTATTCGACCAGATGGGAAGGATTGGGCGCACAAGCTTCCCGATGCCCTATGGGCGTACCGGACGACTTTCAAGACACCCATCGAGATGTCTCCTTTTTTGCTTATCTTCGGGAAAGCCTGCCATCCTCCAATTGAGCTTGAGCATCGAGCATACGTGGCTATCAAAAAGCTCAACCTATCTCTAGATGAAACATGGAAACATCAACTTCTCCAGCTTTAGGAATTACAGGAGCTAAGGCACGACGCGTATGAGAACGTAGAGATCTACAAAGAGAAGACCAGGGCCTTTCATGACTCGGCACATCAAAAAGAAGAATCTTTCAAGTCAATGATAAGATCTGGCTCTACAATTCTCGCCTTAAACTCTATCCTAGGAAGCTTCATTCACGATAGAATGATCTTTTACGTGGTTCTACTATTTTTGAGGGCGGATTAGTACTCATCTCTAACATCAAATCCGTCAAACCCCTCAAGGTAAAAGGCTATCGTCTCAAGCTGTACCTGGCATCAGAGCCGCCCGCACCAAGAGATACTGTGAATTTGCATCTTCTTGAGGTAATTGACGTCGTGACGGTAGTATCACCCTCGCCCCTTAAGTAGTCATGAGCTTCATTCGATTTTTGTCTAGCTGAAGACTTTAAACTTAGTGCTTCTTGTGAGGCACCTAATAGATCGAAACCAAGGGGTCGTTGAAAACACACACTCAAGAGTCAAAATAAAGTCCAAACTTACCAGTTTTCAAGATTAATTCACAAATTGAAAGATATAATGGTAAATAAGGGTTGAATCCACAAGGAATTACGGGAAATTTTTTTATGATCACTTCGAATTTGATCAAATCGTACAATGAATCAGTGTTAGAAATTAGGCAATTTGATATTTTAAGAAAGAGGACTTGAAGACAAAATCTACAGAATCAAAAATCACTCCATTTGGATCTGATTTCGCGGAAAAATCATCGAATGGACAAAGGTGAATTTTCTGAAAATAAAAATCATGAAATAACAAAATTAAGAATGAAATTAAGTCAAATTATGACTCAAAAATGAAATTAAAAGCTATACGAAGATAGATTAGGATGGAAAAACGATCACTAACCCACAATTGGGATCAAATTGATCCACTTAATTGCCGGAATCAAGGCTATTCATCAAAATTTGGAAAATCGCGATCGTGGAGTTCAAGCTTCGGTTTCTTCCTCGTCGATCGTTGAAATCTTGATCTCAAGCACCTTGTGGATGGGGAAATGAGTCTAGAAGCGATTGGGAACAAGAGATTCAAGAGATTTGGTGTCTAAACAGTTCGATTTACTCTAATTGCTCTCGAATGTCTTACATCATCGAAGAACATCTCAATTTATAGGCTAATTTGGGCGTAACCGTTCGATCAGTGATTCATCTTCGATCAATGGCTCAGATAAAGCATCGCGGATGTGAATCGTTATGATTAAGTCATGGCTGTTGGATCACAGATGAACCGCCAAGATAATGCTCATTGCGTACGTTAAAAAAACGTATCAAATCCTTGTCGTAGGATCGCGATCGGACGATTCAGATGCGCTCCATCGGTTCTAATCTCAACAATTATAACTCGTTTGATCAACGGCTGAGATTAAATCATTTAGAAAATGATTCATCGACTAATCACGATGCGCCACGTACCCCCCCCCCCACCTTTAAGTGATCATCAACGGTCACTATTTGTCGCGCGATCAGACGCTTCTCATGCTGCCACGTCGCCTCTTGCTTTCATCATTGATAGCGATGCGATCGGATGCTCCAGATCGTGCCACATCACCTGTGCACTTTAAAATATCTGAAAAATCAATTTTTTATTATGAAGAAAAGATTTTTAATTCCAGAAAATCCTTCAAAATTCATTAAAAATTCAGAAAAATTCAGAAAAAATCCAAAAAAATCCTTAAAAATAGAAAATTCATTACTTTCAATTTAGAACTCCAAATTAATCCAAATTTATTTCATTTGATCAGAAATTAAATTATCTATCATTCTAAAAAGTCAAACTTAATAAATATTAAGAAACTGAATTTATATTTCAAAAATACATTCATTGCTTTTAGATTTTAAAACTTATAAAATTAAATGAATGTTTATAAAAGGATTTCTCTTATTATTTAAATTTAAAAACTAATTATAATCTCAAGTAAAGATGGGTTATGAAATTCTTTATCTTTAATTCATCATAATTAACCCTAAATTAAAGTATTTTGAGATTATAATGACTTTTTCATTGAATGATAGATAAATACTCATAAATATGATAACATGCATAGGAATGAAATCTTTTATGCCTTAATGTGCATTAATAATCATGTATTATCATGACTAATTATCATGTTATCAGCACCCCAAGATTATCTCACTTTTTCCTTTTTTTGCTCTTGTTGTTTTTAGTTTTGTAGATGTCGAAGAAGAACTACACTATGGAGAGGGCACACGTGATAAAAGCATAAAAAGGTAGTTATAAACACTCAGGAGTTGCTTTTATTTAATTATATTAACTATTGAACATATCATTAAATCTAATATCTCATGAGTTAATAGTTTTATAATATAAGCACATCAAATAGAAGTTCTCTACTTTAATTTAATTTAATTTGATTTCAGGAACAAGAGAAGAAGATCACTTCCTCAAGAGCAATACTTAGTGGGCTATCATGCAGAAATCTGAGGAAATTCCTTCTCGAAGAGCCCACAAAAAAGGGAAAAAGCACTTTTAAAGGGGAGGCTTCCGTCGTGCCTCTTCTCTCCTTCTTCTCCCTTTTTTTTTAGGTTGTTTTCTTCGCTCTCCTAGGTTTAGATTTCCTCCGACGTTCTTCCCGTGAGAATGTAAACAGTTAACAAAGTCTTCCTTTAATTTTATCCTGGTTATCCTTCTTCATCTTCCTCTTCCTGGCATCGTTTCTTTCCCTAATCTCCGCTTCACGTGCTCATTTTCTATTTCGCTTCCGGGCTTATTTTCTCCCTTATGTGCAATTTCTCTTCTTCATCCTTTTGATTTTCCTCTCAGTCTCTTCTTGTCTCTCTCTCCTATCTAACTCTCATCGCATTCTTTTCTCCAGATTGCATTCTCGTATCCTCTCCATTTTCTCTTTCTCACCTTCTCTCATTTATTCCGTTTCAACCCCCATCTCTGTTTTATTTTCCTCCGAAATTTTCGCTTCTTATTCCATTTTCTCTCTTCAAATTCCTCTTCCCAGTTCCGTCTTCTTTGTTTTCCCTCTTTTTCTTGAGTTTCAATTTCATCTCCCTCTCCCAAAATTTCCTTAACCATCGTTCGATTGTTCTTCCGCAATCCCCTTTTTTCGTATCCTTTTTCGTTCACAGTGTATCTTCTATTCTCCTTCTAATGAATTCACTCCCTCGTCATGCTCATCTGCTCTTTCATCCTCTCTGTTGTTCTCTCTCCTATTTCCTCTCTTAATTTCTCTCCTTCCCTCTCTCTCAATTTCATCTTCTTTCACGTAACCCTCTTCCATGGTCAACCCATTCTCTTCCTTGATCACTCTCTTTCCTTCCCTTTTCTTCTCCTTTTCTTCCTTTTCTTCTTCGCCCTCTCCTCTCTATTGACTCTTCGTGCTTTTCATTTTTTTTGTTCGTTATTTCAGTATTCCCTTCTATCTCCAGTTTCCGATTTCATCTTCTGCATCTTTCGATTTTTTTCTTCTCTCGCTAGTCTTCCACGTTTCCTCTCTATCTCCGATTTTTTTCTCCCTCAAAGCTCTCTTCCGATCATCCTTCTCTCCCTCTTTCTTTTGACTTTTTTTTCTCTTTTCGGTTCCCCTCTTTCTCTCGCTCTCACTCTTCCGCCATTTCTGCTTTCTCTTTCAACTTTCCGGTTCTCCTCTCTTCCGCCGCATCTTCCTTTCTCTCTCTTCTACTTCTTCTTTTAATCTCTCTCTCACGATCTCTCTCTTCATCGCCTCTTCAACTCCTTTCTTCCACAATTCCACTCCAACTCTCTCTCTCTCTCTCTCTTTTTCTCTCTCTCGTTCTCTCTATTTCCAGTTCCCTCCTGCTCTCTCCAATTTTCTCTTCCCCGCTTTTCCTATTTCATCACTCTTCCGTCTCGTTCTTCCCGTTTGTCCTCTCATTTCAATCCCTTTCTTCCTTTAAATTTCATTCTCACCATCATTCTCTTCCGTACGTATTTTTCTTTTCTCCTCTCTCACACGATCTCTCACTCCCTCACGTCATCCCTCTCCTCCTCATCGTTCTGAAGCAAGTCGTCTTTACTTCTGCATTTCTTCTTCTCTCTCTACTTCTCTCAATCTTCCTTCCATTCTAAATTCTTCTCTTCTTCTATCTCTCAGCTTCGTCTTTTTCCATCTAATCCTCTTTTCACGGTCAACATTTCTTCCCTCTTTTCACGGTCAATATTCTCTCTTTTTTACTTCTATCCCTTTCTATTCATCTATTTCCTCACTACTTCTCTCTATTTATTCTCCCTAAAACATCCCTTCTCTAGCTCTTTATTCTCTCTAATTCCCTCTCCCTCGTACTATAGTTATCTCCCGATCGCCCATCTCCTCATATCTACTATTATTGATATTGTTGTGCCCTAGAATCCCAATGGATCGACCTAGAAAGCTATACACCCTACATAACTCTATCATTCATAGCTTCCTAGATTATAAATAGTAAGTTTTTTAGGCTTGAACACACGACGACCTTGAGCCTATCAACACGCACAAAAAATCCTTTGAATAAGCATCAACACATCAATGAGTTTTTCTAAATCCTTCCCTTCTCACCACATTTTGTATCTTTTTATGTTATGTGTGGTATTTTTGCTATCTTTTTCATTAGCATGACGGTTTCATTGAGGGCAATGAAAATTTTTAGTTGGGGGATGAGGACTTAGAAAAACTCAACAATTTATCAAAAATTTTAAAATTCTATATTCTAAAAACTCCTATTTTCCAAACTAGAGATTTACCACTCTTCCCCACCTTAGAAGTCTTGAAATTTAGAGATTCTATCTACTAGAGATGTAGAAGTGAGGGCCTTATCGCCCATATGATTACATTTTGAGTAATAAAGCTAAGTGATGTAGAAAAACCATAAGATTATGATGGAGAATTATCTCATCACATGAACACAAGGGTCCCAAGTGAACCTAGATATGACTTAAGGAAGAGAAATCATTCTCAACAACAACAAAAATGGCATACTCCTCCTTATTCATAAGTTTGAAAAATTATCCATTCATGAAATGAATGAAGGAAGCTCTCTAAAATATTTAAAGAGAGTGTAGATCAAAAGAGAATTACCTTCCCTCCTCCTCCATTTATATATTGATCCAAATATTGACTTGGTCAAAAGAAATTAAACCCTCATCCTTAGATACTTTGAATTCTTTGAATAGACCAAATCAACCACCCTTACCTTGGTATAGGATCCTTAATTTCCGAGCCATATCCACTCTATCATAGGTGTCTTGTATAATTACTGATCTCAATAAAGAAAATTAGTAGGAACATCTTTGTTTAATACTCCCTTCTTCATTTGAAAACCACCTATAGATAGAATTATAGGAGAGATCTAATTAATAGTATTATCTTTGGAATCTACCTCAAGACAAAACTTTTGCACGAGTAAAACCATGCATCTACATGATGATAATCAGCAAGGAAGATCGGTCATTAAAGAAAAACAGTCAAGAAGATCATTCTCCCGACTATCTCCTGCCCAAGCAAGAACCTCACAGTTAAAGAGGAAGATGAAGATTGGGCTTGTTATCTACTGATGACTCTTCAAGACAATCCCCATCTCAGTCATCAGCCATTATGAGACCAATGAAGACATATCAAGCTAATTGTGAAGAGCATCAGAGAAGCCTCGTAGATGAAAAAGTCAAACTCACTATTCACTAAAGTGAATAAAAGACAACTACATCAAAAGGGCACCACGGTTTCTAAAGCTTAAGAAGACCTAATCTGAAATATGAAGAGTAGATGGACAGCCCGATTGAAGAGAACATGAGATTGGTGTAAATTCCATATCCTCTCTATCGGTCACTATGAGAGTTTTCATTACACAAGAGAATCTCCACGAAGATGAAGCTAGGAAGCTGCCATTAACGAAGACAATCGCGAGGAGAGGTCTCCATCATCTCCCCTTGGGAGACTTGAACAATATTCTCACGGTTAAAGAAGAATGATGGAAGTTAATCTAATAGCTGCCCAAGGACCACCCTCCTAATTATCCAAGACTTCCAAGATCATTTCAAGGTCAACAAGTCTACGTCTTTTATCCTTCTGCCATTATGAGAGCAAAGAAGATATCTAAAGCCAACCACGAAGAGCCTGAAGGAAGAATCCAACAAGGAGGACTACCTCCCTCGTCAAAGAAAGCCCTCACGGTTAAGACAAGGAAGAAATTCAGTCTTATATCTCCCAATGGATAGTCCCCTTCAGTATCAAAACCTTTCACGATGATATGTCAATGGGTTTGACGGAAATCAAGCTTCACAAATTACTTAAGATGACTATGAGGATAGCTGCAACAAGAAAGATCCTCACGGCTTCTATAGATTATAATGACGTGGTCATAATTCTGTCCACCGATCCACTATTGACAAGTCCAACAATCATAACTACCGCCAACCGTCAAGAGATCAAAGACATTCCACGTCTTCCTATGGATGTGAACCGTGAGGAAGACAAGAAGCACTCAAGCACTCACGAAGAGATGTAATAACCGTTGTAACTGCCTCTGCCTCCTCAAAGCATCTCTTCATCCTAAACCTCTCTATCTTCATCATCCTTAAAAAGGGAACTGTTGTAAGAAAAAAAAATGGTGTTTTTGATAAATGAAATCGTTCCTTGGTTTGAAATTATTGTGTCCATTGTGTGATTGTGTTCCTTCTCCCTTCCAAACCTCATCCTGAGTTCTATCTTCCTCTCTTTTCCCCCTCCACTGCTTTCCACTTCATCCATCTCAAGTCTAAAGCACTTTGATGATAACCCGGATCATTTGGTGAAGTTCGAAAGCCTCACTATACTCCTGATAACATGCTAAATAAACATTATAAAACATGATTAGTGATGCATATTAAGGCATAAAAGATTTCATTTCCATGCATGTTATCATATTTATGAATATTTTTCTATCATCTCATGAAAAAGTCATTATCTCAAAAATACTTAAAATTAGGGTTAAATATGATGATTTGAAGATAAATAATTTAATAACCCATCTTTACTTGAGATTATAGATGTTTTTAAGGTTAAAATAATGAGAGAAATCATTTTATAAATATTTATTTATATTTTCTTAAGAGAAAACACTTAAAGAATAAATGTATTTTTGAAATAAAAATTAAAACTCTCATTATTTATCAATTTTGACCTTTTAGAATGATAGATAATTAAATTTCGGATCAAATGAAAGAAATTTAGATTAATTTGGAGTTATATTTCAAAAAATATGAATTTTCTAATTTTTAGGGATTTTTTCTGGATTTTTTTGAATTTATTTTGATTTTTAATGTTAAAAAGAAGTTTAAAATAGGCAAAAAAGGGGGCATTATTCGCGCGGGGCCACGTGGATGCGACGTGGCCCTCAAGGCCACTTGGCAGCGCCATGCGGGGCCACGCAGAGCCGACGCGGCGCAGATGTGACATATACATAATATATCTATAT